>CAXHUL010000198.1:0-45661 GCA_964019695.1 Loripinus fragilis
GGTACTTGATTGTATCGATTCCTGATCTTTGCACCCTTACTTACTTTGCAGATCATTGGGCCACTCAAGCTTACCAGGATAGCCATCTCTGTGTACGCCGGATTTTTATCAGTTCTTTTCAGGCTTAAAAATTTGGCGTACCCAGAGATGCATCCATTACAACTGTTAATGATCATTATAGAGATGATTCAAACTCGTATTATATCAAAGGTTTTGGTAAAGAAACACGTAATTGCACTTGAAAGCCTTCATTTCCTGTAGTGGAACCCGACTGTTTTCTCTTTAACGATGATAATCATGGAACTAAAGCATATCTGGAATGATGTCACCTACGTTTTACACGTTTACAAAATAAAAATTGGTGAAACACGAATCTATTACGTAATATCATATTTAATGTTAGGCCTCGACGCGACAAACCCTGTCTTTCGGGGTTTCTGACATCGTGAAATTCAAACCATTCTACTCAGCTACAGAGACTAGCTAGAAAATTCAAATTTCGTTCATAGCATGCCTAGATATTATACTTTCCAATAAGTAAAATAACAAAAGGCGCTGATCAGACTGCGCGGATGCGCAGTCTGGTCTGCGCCTTTGTTGTTCGCAAACCCCCCAAGACAGGTTTTCTCGCGTCGAGGCCCAGGTAGTCGTATAATCTTACATATATGAAGTATTTTACAAAGATTTACCAATGAAAATCATTGAACTCCTAGCTCTACAAATAGAGTTTATATGCGTTCTTGGCACGGAACTAAAGGTAATATTGCATTTTACTACTGTGTTAATCTACTGAGATCGTCCGTGCAGTGTACAGTACCCTGGCATTTTCTGACAGAACATAAACTAACAACTGGGACAAACACAATCAAACAGCTAAAAGCAAAATTATACACATAGGAAAAAGTTTAGGAGCACCTCGGCTAATACAAGGGTGGGCTGAGGACTAAACTTTTCCCACAATTTGAAAATGTCTTATCAAACTTTTTACAATTAATCAGAATTTGTATCATCCAATGATTCTTCTACGTGAACATGACAACGATTCAGCAACACTTGTGGTAGACAGCGGCCATTTTGTATGCTGAAAATTAGTTTCTGAGCTTTGGACCTCATTGATACCTCTTGCGAAGTGGACGTCTGATTGTCTTATTTTTGCACTAGCTTAAAGCTGACAGTCTGTTTGACAAACTTTAAGCACCATTATTTAGATTTCTGACGTAGAGGCATACTTTACCGATGGCAGGGTTTCTAAGCCACGTTAACTTCTTTGTCTATACATTTTGCAGGTTGTTAAATTTGGGCGAGAAATTGAACATGAACTTTCATAACTCACAGTTTGGCCATAGTGCAACAGCAGAATCGTCCAGTTAAGGCTTAATTTGGGATTATCAAAGAACTTCTGTTTCCATAGAGATCAGTGAAAACTGGTGTTAGTACACAATTACAGTCTTCCGGTTTGGTAGCCCACGAAAATAGTACCTTTAGAAATTTAGCACTTGCCGTTTCTGGGCCCTTTATGGCGTAAATGGGTGCTTTATTCGACTTTTTATGTACATGTGATTCAACATTGGTCTATATTTGTCAGGCTGATGCAGAAAAATGCATCTTTGTGTGGACTATTTTGTCACAGACTCCCCGGCGCACTCCCCAGGTAACGTCTGACACGGGTCGGATTTCAGCCCGGATTTTTGACTGTTCCCCAAAGAACGGAGAATGCTGAGGAAACGAGATTATCAAGGTAGGTTGTCTTTTCACTTTTTTGACAGGTGAATGTAAGATCTTGCCACTCACAGACAGAAAAAGGTCCAAGCAATGTCCTGGAAAAATTTGCAGATGCTCGAATTCTGCCTTTTTACATGGAGTTGAATGGGACCGATTAATTGTGCACCGAACCCTATAAGAGAGAAGGTAAAAAAAACGAAAATCTTTGTAAAACAGTCATTTTTCAATGAATTCAGATGAAATTTCGCACACAGATCAGGAATCAAAATAGAAATAATTTGAAAGTATTTTTGGAAGAAATTTAAATTTAAATTTTAAAATTTTATTGAATTTTAGTTTAAATTTTAAATTTTTCTTTAAATCATTTTTAAAGCCTAGCTCTCTTGAGGAAAGACTCAAATTGCATTATATACCAGAAAATGCAATTAAATGGCCATACACAAACAGGTTTGACCAGGATTTGACTAATCAATCCGAGCAGGCTGGCCGTGATACTCCGTTTTTGCAGACTGGCTAGCACTGCTGTGCAAGTTGATTTTTGTGATTGTATTCCCTTTTCTACTGAAATGTGCTATGAGTGCTTACTCACTTTAACTGTACCAGTATGATGACTTAGCATATGGGTATTTATTAAAACACTCTTAGGATACTTACACTCATTAGAACCGCCTCATAGAGATGGCACTTAAAGGCATAATGATGAGGATCCGCAGGGACTGGTCGGGACCATTCCCCCAAGCAGGTTCCCTGGCCTCATTGCTTAGACCAATAAAATTCAATTGTATTTGGCTGTTCAACTCACCGGGTCGAGGCTGTACTAATTTGAACACAAACTTAAACTTTTTCAGCTAAACAAATCAACTGCAGCCCCCCCCCCCCCCAGCTTCACCCGAGATCAAATTTTGTTCTTATTTCGACCACACAAGCAGTAGTATTGTTTGGTACTCATTAGAGTCGCCTCACACTCAAAATTATTTATGAAGCTACTCATTAGAGCCGCCTCGCATAGATAATGATATAACACAGTTATCAAAGCTCATTTAGTTACCTAACCCCCAATGAAGCACTTTCACACAGATACTCGTATTACGTGCTTAAGCGGGTTGTGATATTTCTCGTTCGACGAGGCGGTTCTAATGAGTAATCTTTACTTACAGTCTTTTCAGGAATTTCAAATTTGAGATATAGTTTCATCAAAAAATGAGGATGAGCAATTTCCATTATGATATGGGCATTAAATCTAGACCTAGGTCTCAAATCTTTCCCACTCTTACCATTTTGGTAGCATGTAAATTACGGAATATTTCACACTCAGAACTAGCAGTGTAGATCATGATTAGAATGAAATGATGTGTTTCGTCCAGCATCAGGCACTCATCAGTGAAGCTGCTCTACTTCAGACACAAAGTAAGTGGTATAAATTGCTGTTTTCAGCATGCTTGGGTGCAACGTAGCTTGGTTTTGGGGGCAAATTTGAATGTGATTCAAAACTGTTCGCGATTTTGCTTAAAATCACTTTAAAATTTGATTTTTTAGCTTCAGTTTTTAAATTTTGTAATTAAAGTTTATGTGAGATTATCCTTTAATGACTCTTACAGATGCCTAAACTTTCCTTTTTGCTTTTGGGTTATTGAGATTCGTTGAAATAATTGAAACTATGAACTTTTTCATCAGACTAGTTTGAATAATTGAACTTTTGCATGTGTCAGCATGTGAGGGGGGTCACATATGAAATCCTGGATTTGTATCGCTTTTTGGTGACTGAGTTAGTCTTTTTTGACGATTATTTGCTTAACTATATGAGTTTGATATGTCACAGAGACAAAATTTAAAAAATCGAAAATTTGCAGATTCTTGAAGGTGTTAGTACACAATTACAGTCTTCCGGTTTGGTAGCCCACGAAAATAGTACCTTTAGAAATTTAGCACTTGCCGTTTCTGGGCCCTTTATGGCGTAAATGGGTGCTTTATTCGACTTTTTATGTACATGTGATTCAACATTGGTCTATATTTGTCAGGCTGATGCAGAAAAATGCATCTTTGTGT
Organism: Loripinus fragilis; assembly: GCA_964019695.1. Taxonomy (NCBI): domain Eukaryota; kingdom Metazoa; phylum Mollusca; class Bivalvia; order Lucinida; family Lucinidae; genus Loripinus; species Loripinus fragilis. Next base: position 3,769 of record CAXHUL010000198.1, read on the forward strand.
GGACTATTTTGTCACAGACTCCCCGGCGCACTCCCCAGGTAACGTCTGACACGGGTCGGATTTCAGCCCGGATTTTTTGACTGTTCCCCAAAGAACGGAGAATGCTGAGGAAACGAGATTATCAAGGTAGGTTGTCTTTTCACTTTTTTGACAGGTGAATGTAAGATCTTGCCACTCACAGACAGAAAAAGGTCCAAGCAATGTCCTGGAAAAATTTGCAGATGCTCGAATTCTGCCTTTTTACATGGAGTTGAATGGGACCGATTAATTGTGCACCGAACCCTATAAGAGAGAAGGTAAAAAAAAACGAAAATCTTTGTAAAACAGTCATTTTTCAATGAATTCAGATGAAATTTCGCACACAGATCAGGAATCAAAATAGAAATAATTTGAAAGTATTTTTGGAAGAAATTTAAATTTAAATTTTAAAATTTTATTGAATTTTAGTTTAAATTTTAAATTTTTCTTAAAATCATTTTTAAAGCCTAGCTCTCTTGAGGAAAGACTCAAATTGCATTATATACCAGAAAATGCAATTAAATGGCCATACACAAACAGGTTTGACCAGGATTTGACTAATCAATCCAAGCAGGCTGGCCGTGATACTCCGTTTTTGCAGACTGGCTAGCACTGCTGTGCAAGTTGATTTTTGTGATTGTATTCCCTTTTCTACTGAAATGTGCTATGAGTGCTTACTCACTTTAACTGTACCAGTATGATGACTTAGCATATGGGTATTTATTAAAACACTCTTAGGATACTTACACTCATTAGAACCGCCTCATAGAGATGGCACTTAAAGGCATAATGATGAGGATCCGCAGGGACTGGTCGGGACCATTCCCCCAAGCAGGTTCCCTGGCCTCATTGCTTAGACCAATAAAATTCAATTGTATTTGGCTGTTCAACTCACCGGGTCGAGGCTGTACTAATTTGAACACAAACTTAAACTTTTTCAGCTAAACAAATCAACTGCAGCCCCCCCCCCCCAGCTTCACCCGAGATCAAATTTTGTTCTTATTTCGACCACACAAGCAGTAGTATTGTTTGGTACTCATTAGAGTCGCCTCACACTCAAAATTGTTTATGAAGCTACTCATTAGAGCCGCCTCGCATAGATAATGATATAACACAGTTATCAAAGCTCATTTAGTTACCTAACCCCCAATGAAGCACTTTCACACAGATACTCGTATTACGTGCTTAAGCGGGTTGTGATATTTCTCGTTCGACGAGGCGGTTCTAATGAGTAATCTTTACTTACAGTCTTTTCAGGAATTTCAAATTTGAGATATAGTTTCATCAAAAAATGAGGATGAGCAATTTCCATTATGATATGGGCATTAAATCTAGACCTAGGTCTCAAATCTTTCCCACTCTTACCATTTTGGTAGCATGTAAATTACGGAATATTTCACACTCAGAACTAGCAGTGTAGATCATGATTAGAATGAAATGATGTGTTTCGTCCAGCATCAGGCACTCATCAGTGAAGCTGCTCTACTTCAGACACAAAGTAAGTGGTATAAATTGCTGTTTTCAGCATGCTTGGGTGCAACGTAGCTTGGTTTTGGGGGCAAATTTGAATGTGATTCAAAACTGTTCGCGATTTTGCTTAAAATCACTTTAAAATTAGATTTTTTAGCTTCAGTTTTTAAATTTTGTAACTAAAGTTTATGTGAGATTATCCTTTAATGACTCTTACAGATGCCTAAACTTTCCTTTTTGCTTTTGGGTTATTGAGATTCGTTGAAATAATTGAAACTATGAACTTTTTCATCAGACTAGTTTGAATAATTGAACTTTTGCATGTGTCAGCTTGTGAGGGGGGTCACATATGAAATCCTGGATTTGTATCGCTTTTTGGTGACTGAGTTAGTCTTTTTTGACGATTATTTGCTTAACTATATGAGTTTGATATGTCACAGAGACAAAATTTAAAAAATCGAAAATTTGCAGATTCTTGAAGGTGTTAGTACACAATTACAGTCTTCCGGTTTGGTAGACCACGAAAATAGTACCTTTAGAAATTTAGCACTTGCCGTTTCTGGGCCCTTTCTGGCGTAAATGGGTGCTTTATTCGACTTTTTATGTACATGTGATTCAACATTGGTCTATATTTGTCAGGCTGATGCAGAAAAATGCATCTTTGTGTGGACTATTTTGTCACAGACTCCCCGGCGCACTCCCCAGGTAACGTCTGACACGGGTCGGATTTCAGCCCGGATTTTTTGACTGTTCCCCAAAGAACGGAGAATGCTGAGGAAACGAGATTATCAAGGTAGGTTGTCTTTTCACTTTTTTGACAGGTGAATGTAAGATCTTGCCACTCACAGACAGAAAAAGGTCCAAGCAATGTCCTGGAAAAATTTGCAGATGCTCGAATTCTGCCTTTTTACATGGAGTTGAATGGGACCGATTAATTGTGCACCGAACCCTATAAGAGAGAAGGTAAAAAAAACGAAAATCTTTGTAAAACAGTCATTTTTCAATGAATTCAGATGAAATTTCGCACACAGATCAGGAATCAAAATAGAAATAATTTGAAAGTATTTTTGGAAGAAATTTAAATTTAAATTTTAAAATTTTATTGAATTTTAGTTTAAATTTTAAATTTTTCTTAAAATCATTTTTAAAGCCTAGCTCTCTTGAGGAAAGACTCAAATTGCATTATATACCAGAAAATGCAATTAAATGGCCATACACAAACAGGTTTGACCAGGATTTGACTAATCAATCCGAGCAGGCTGGCCGTGATACTCCGTTTTTGCAGACTGGCTAGCACTGCTGTGCAAGTTGATTTTTGTGATTGTATTCCCTTTTCTACTGAAATGTGCTATGAGTGCTTACTCACTTTAACTGTACCAGTATGATGACTTAGCATATGGGTATTTATTAAAACACTCTTAGGATACTTACACTCATTAGAACCGCCTCATAGAGATGGCACTTAAAGGCATAATGATGAGGATCCGCAGGGACTGGTCGGGACCATTCCCCCAAGCAGGTTCCCTGGCCTCATTGCTTAGACCAATAAAATTCAATTGTATTTGGCTGTTCAACTCACCGGGTCGAGGCTGTACTAATTTGAACACAAACTTAAACTTTTTCAGCTAAACAAATCAACTGCAGCCCCCCCCCCCCCAGCTTCACCCGAGATCAAATTTTGTTCTTATTTCGACCACACAAGCAGTAGTATTGTTTGGTACTCATTAGAGTCGCCTCACACTCAAAATTATTTATGAAGCTACTCATTAGAGCCGCCTCGCATAGATAATGATATAACACAGTTATCAAAGCTCATTTAGTTACCTAACCCCCAATGAAGCACTTTCACACAGATACTCGTATTACGTGCTTAAGCGGGTTGTGATATTTCTCGTTCGACGAGGCGGTTCTAATGAGTAATCTTTACTTACAGTCTTTTCAGGAATTTCAAATTTGAGATATAGTTTCATCAAAAAATGAGGATGAGCAATTTCCATTATGATATGGGCATTAAATCTAGACCTAGGTCTCAAATCTTTCCCACTCTTACCATTTTGGTAGCATGTAAATTACGGAATATTTCACACTCAGAACTAGCAGTGTAGATCATGATTAGAATGAAATGATGTGTTTCGTCCAGCATCAGGCACTCATCAGTGAAGCTGCTCTACTTCAGACACAAAGTAAGTGGTATAAATTGCTGTTTTCAGCATGCTTGGGTGCAACGTAGCTTGGTTTTGGGGGCAAATTTGAATGTGATTCAAAACTGTTCGCGATTTTGCTTAAAATCACTTTAAAATTTGATTTTTTAGCTTCAGTTTTTAAATTTTGTAACTAAAGTTTATGTGAGATTATCCTTTAATGACTCTTACAGATGCCTAAACTTTCCTTTTTGCTTTTGGGTTATTGAGATTCGCTGAAATAATTGAAACTATGAACTTTTTCATCAGACTAGTTTGAATAATTGAACTTTTGCATGTGTCAGCATGTGAGGGGGGTCACATATGAAATCCTGGATTTGTATCGCTTTTTGGTGACTGAGTTAGTCTTTTTTGACGATTATTTGCTTAACTATATGAGTTTGATATGTCACAGAGACAAAATTTAAAAAATCGAAAATTTGCAGATTCTTGAAGGTGTTAGTACACAATTACAGTCTTCCGGTTTGGTAGCCCACGAAAATAGTACCTTTAGAAATTTAGCACTTGCCGTTTCTGGGCCCTTTATGGCGTAAATGGGTGCTTTATTCGACTTTTTATGTACATGTGATTCAACATTGGTCTATATTTGTCAGGCTGATGCAGAAAAATGCATCTTTGTGTGGACTATTTTGTCACAGACTCCCCGGCGCACTCCCCAGGTAACGTCTGACACGGGTCGGATTTCAGCCCGGATTTTTTGACTGTTCCCCAAAGAACGGAGAATGCTGAGGAAACGAGATTATCAAGGTAGGTTGTCTTTTCACTTTTTTGACAGGTGAATGTAAGATCTTGCCACTCACAGACAGAAAAAGGTCCAAGCAATGTCCTGGAAAAATTTGCAGATGCTCGAATTCTGCCTTTTTACATGGAGTTGAATGGGACCGATTAATTGTGCACCGAACCCTATAAGAGAGAAGGTAAAAAAAACGAAAATCTTTGTAAAACAGTCATTTTTCAATGAATTCAGATGAAATTTCGCACACAGATCAGGAATCAAAATAGAAATAATTTGAAAGTATTTTTGGAAGAAATTTAAATTTAAATTTTAAAATTTTATTGAATTTTAGTTTAAATTTTAAATTTTTCTTAAAATCATTTTTAAAGCCTAGCTCTCTTGAGGAAAGACTCAAATTGCATTATATACCAGAAAATGCAATTAAATGGCCATACACAAACAGGTTTGACCAGGATTTGACTAATCAATCCAAGCAGGCTGGCCGTGATACTCCGTTTTTGCAGACTGGCTAGCACTGCTGTGCAAGTTGATTTTTGTGATTGTATTCCCTTTTCTACTGAAATGTGCTATGAGTGCTTACTCACTTTAACTGTACCAGTATGATGACTTAGCATATGGGTATTTATTAAAACACTCTTAGGATACTTACACTCATTAGAACCGCCTCATAGAGATGGCACTTAAAGGCATAATGATGAGGATCCGCAGGGACTGGTCGGGACCATTCCCCCAAGCAGGTTCCCTGGCCTCATTGCTTAGACCAATAAAATTCAATTGTATTTGGCTGTTCAACTCACCGGGTCGAGGCTGTACTAATTTGAACACAAACTTAAACTTTTTCAGCTAAACAAATCAACTGCAGCCCCCCCCCCCCCCCCAGCTTCACCCGAGATCAAATTTTGTTCTTATTTCGACCACACAAGCAGTAGTATTGTTTGGTACTCATTAGAGTCGCCTCACACTCAAAATTGTTTATGAAGCTACTCATTAGAGCCGCCTCGCATAGATAATGATATAACACAGTTATCAAAGCTCATTTAGTTACCTAACCCCCAATGAAGCACTTTCACACAGATACTCGTATTACGTGCTTAAGCGGGTTGTGATATTTCTCGTTCGACGAGGCGGTTCTAATGAGTAATCTTTACTTACAGTCTTTTCAGGAATTTCAAATTTGAGATATAGTTTCATCAAAAAATGAGGATGAGCAATTTCCATTATGATATGGGCATTAAATCTAGACCTAGGTCTCAAATCTTTCCCACTCTTACCATTTTGGTAGCATGTAAATTACGGAATATTTCACACTCAGAACTAGCAGTGTAGATCATGATTAGAATGAAATGATGTGTTTCGTCCAGCATCAGGCACTCATCAGTGAAGCTGCTCTACTTCAGACACAAAGTAAGTGGTATAAATTGCTGTTTTCAGCATGCTTGGGTGCAACGTAGCTTGGTTTTGGGGGCAAATTTGAATGTGATTCAAAACTGTTCGCGATTTTGCTTAAAATCACTTTAAAATTTGATTTTTTAGCTTCAGTTTTTAAATTTTGTAACTAAAGTTTATGTGAGATTATCCTTTAATGACTCTTACAGATGCCTAAACTTTCCTTTTTGCTTCTGGGTTATTGAGATTCGTTGAAATAATTGAAACTATGAACTTTTTCATCAGACTAGTTTGAATAATTGAACTTTTGCATGTGTCAGCTTGTGAGGGGGGTCACATATGAAATCCTGGATTTGTATCGCTTTTTGGTGACTGAGTTAGTCTTTTTTGACGATTATTTGCTTAACTATATGAGTTTGATATGTCACAGAGACAAAATTTAAAAAATCGAAAATTTGCAGATTCTTGAAATAAGAGAGAAGGTAAAAAAAACGAAAATCTTTGTAAAACAGTCATTTTTCAATGAATTCAGATGAAATTTCGCACACAGATCAGGAATCAAAATAGAAATAATTTGAAAGTATTTTTGGAAGAAATTTAAATTTAAATTTTAAAATTTTATTGAATTTTAGTTTAAATTTTAAATTTTTCTTAAAATCATTTTTAAAGCCTAGCTCTCTTGAGGAAAGACTCAAATTGCATTATATACCAGAAAATGCAATTAAATGGCCATACACAAACAGGTTTGACCAGGATTTGACTAATCAATCCGAGCAGGCTGGCCGTGATACTCCGTTTTTGCAGACTGGCTAGCACTGCTGTGCAAGTTGATTTTTGTGATTGTATTCCCTTTTCTACTGAAATGTGCTATGAGTGCTTACTCACTTTAACTGTACCAGTATGATGACTTAGCATATGGATATTTATTAAAACACTCTTAGGATACTTACACTCATTAGAACCGCCTCATAGAGATGGCACTTAAAGGCATAATGATGAGGATCCGCAGGGACTGGTCGGGACCATTCCCCCAAGCAGGTTCCCTGGCCTCATTGCTTAGACCAATAAAATTCAATTGTATTTGGCTGTTCAACTCACCGGGTCGAGGCTGTACTAATTTGAACACAAACTTAAACTTTTTCAGCTAAACAAATCAACTGCAGCCCCCCCCCCCCCAGCTTCACCCGAGATCAAATTTTGTTCTTATTTCGACCACACAAGCAGTAGTATTGTTTGGTACTCATTAGAGTCGCCTCACACTCAAAATTATTTATGAAGCTACTCATTAGAGCCGCCTCGCATAGATAATGATATAACACAGTTATCAAAGCTCATTTAGTTACCTAACCCCCAATGAAGCACTTTCACACAGATACTCGTATTACGTGCTTAAGCGGGTTGTGATATTTCTCGTTCGACGAGGCGGTTCTAATGAGTAATCTTTACTTACAGTCTTTTCAGGAATTTCAAATTTGAGATATAGTTTCATCAAAAAATGAGGATGAGCAATTTCCATTATGATATGGGCATTAAATCTAGACCTAGGTCTCAAATCTTTCCCACTCTTACCATTTTGGTAGCATGTAAATTACGGAATATTTCACACTCAGAACTAGCAGTGTAGATCATGATTAGAATGAAATGATGTGTTTCGTCCAGCATCAGGCACTCATCAGTGAAGCTGCTCTACTTCAGACACAAAGTAAGTGGTATAAATTGCTGTTTTCAGCATGCTTGGGTGCAACGTAGCTTGGTTTTGGGGGCAAATTTGAATGTGATTCAAAACTGTTCGCGATTTTGCTTAAAATCACTTTAAAATTTGATTTTTTAGCTTCAGTTTTTAAATTTTGTAACTAAAGTTTATGTGAGATTATCCTTTAATGACTCTTACAGATGCCTAAACTTTCCTTTTTGCTTTTGGGTTATTGAGATTCGCTGAAATAATTGAAACTATGAACTTTTTCATCAGACTAGTTTGAATAATTGAACTTTTGCATGTGTCAGCATGTGAGGGGGGTCACATATGAAATCCTGGATTTGTATCGCTTTTTGGTGACTGAGTTAGTCTTTTTTGACGATTATTTGCTTAACTATATGAGTTTGATATGTCACAGAGACAAAATTTAAAAAATCGAAAATTTGCAGATTCTTGAAGGTGTTAGTACACAATTACAGTCTTCCGGTTTGGTAGCCCACGAAAATAGTACCTTTAGAAATTTAGCACTTGCCGTTTCTGGGCCCTTTATGGCGTAAATGGGTGCTTTATTCGACTTTTTATGTACATGTGATTCAACATTGGTCTATATTTGTCAGGCTGATGCAGAAAAATGCATCTTTGTGTGGACTATTTTGTCACAGACTCCCCGGCGCACTCCCCAGGTAACGTCTGACACGGGTCGGATTTCAGCCCGGATTTTTTGACTGTTCCCCAAAGAACGGAGAATGCTGAGGAAACGAGATTATCAAGGTAGGTTGTCTTTTCACTTTTTTGACAGGTGAATGTAAGATCTTGCCACTCACAGACAGAAAAAGGTCCAAGCAATGTCCTGGAAAAATTTGCAGATGCTCGAATTCTGCCTTTTTACATGGAGTTGAATGGGACCGATTAATTGTGCACCGAACCCTATAAGAGAGAAGGTAAAAAAAACAAAAATCTTTGTAAAACAGTCATTTTTCAATGAATTCAGATGAAATTTCGCACACAGATCAGGAATCAAAATAGAAATAATTTGAAAGTATTTTTGGAAGAAATTTAAATTTAAATTTTAAAATTTTATTGAATTTTAGTTTAAATTTTAAATTTTTCTTAAAATCATTTTTAAAGCCTAGCTCTCTTGAGGAAAGACTCAAATTGCATTATATACCAGAAAATGCAATTAAATGGCCATACACAAACAGGTTTGACCAGGATTTGACTAATCAATCCAAGCAGGCTGGCCGTGATACTCCGTTTTTGCAGACTGGCTAGCACTGCTGTGCAAGTTGATTTTTGTGATTGTATTCCCTTTTCTACTGAAATGTGCTATGAGTGCTTACTCACTTTAACTGTACCAGTATGATGACTTAGCATATGGGTATTTATTAAAACACTCTTAGGATACTTACACTCATTAGAACCGCCTCATAGAGATGGCACTTAAAGGCATAATGATGAGGATCCGCAGGGACTGGTCGGGACCATTCCCCCAAGCAGGTTCCCTGGCCTCATTGCTTAGACCAATAAAATTCAATTGTATTTGGCTGTTCAACTCACCGGGTCGAGGCTGTACTAATTTGAACACAAACTTAAACTTTTTCAGCTAAACAAATCAACTGCAGCCCCCCCCCCCCCAGCTTCACCCGAGATCAAATTTTGTTCTTATTTCGACCACACAAGCAGTAGTATTGTTTGGTACTCATTAGAGTCGCCTCACACTCAAAATTGTTTATGAAGCTACTCATTAGAGCCGCCTCGCATAGATAATGATATAACACAGTTATCAAAGCTCATTTAGTTACCTAACCCCCAATGAAGCACTTTCACACAGATACTCGTATTACGTGCTTAAGCGGGTTGTGATATTTCTCGTTCGACGAGGCGGTTCTAATGAGTAATCTTTACTTACAGTCTTTTCAGGAATTTCAAATTTGAGATATAGTTTCATCAAAAAATGAGGATGAGCGATTTCCATTATGATATGGGCATTAAATCTAGACCTAGGTCTCAAATCTTTCCCACTCTTACCATTTTGGTAGCATGTAAATTACGGAATATTTCACACTCAGAACTAGCAGTGTAGATCATGATTAGAATGAAATGATGTGTTTCGTCCAGCATCAGGCACTCATCAGTGAAGCTGCTCTACTTCAGACACAAAGTAAGTGGTATAAATTGCTGTTTTCAGCATGCTTGGGTGCAACGTAGCTTGGTTTTGGGGGCAAATTTGAATGTGATTCAAAACTGTTCGCGATTTTGCTTAAAATCACTTTAAAATTTGATTTTTTAGCTTCAGTTTTTAAATTTTGTAACTAAAGTTTATGTGAGATTATCCTTTAATGACTCTTACAGATGCCTAAACTTTCCTTTTTGCTTCTGGGTTATTGAGATTCGTTGAAATAATTGAAACTATGAACTTTTTCATCAGACTAGTTTGAATAATTGAACTTTTGCATGTGTCAGCTTGTGAGGGGGGTCACATATGAAATCCTGGATTTGTATCGCTTTTTGGTGACTGAGTTAGTCTTTTTTGACGATTATTTGCTTAACTATATGAGTTTGATATGTCACAGAGACAAAATTTAAAAAATCGAAAATTTGCAGATTCTTGAAATAAGAGAGAAGGTAAAAAAAACGAAAATCTTTGTAAAACAGTCATTTTTCAATGAATTCAGATGAAATTTCGCACACAGATCAGGAATCAAAATAGAAATAATTTGAAAGTATTTTTGGAAGAAATTTAAATTTAAATTTTAAAATTTTATTGAATTTTAGTTTAAATTTTAAATTTTTCTTAAAATCATTTTTAAAGCCTAGCTCTCTTGAGGAAAGACTCAAATTGCATTATATACCAGAAAATGCAATTAAATGGCCATACACAAACAGGTTTGACCAGGATTTGACTAATCAATCCGAGCAGGCTGGCCGTGATACTCCGTTTTTGCAGACTGGCTAGCACTGCTGTGCAAGTTGATTTTTGTGATTGTATTCCCTTTTCTACTGAAATGTGCTATGAGTGCTTACTCACTTTAACTGTACCAGTATGATGACTTAGCATATGGGTATTTATTAAAACACTCTTAGGATACTTACACTCATTAGAACCGCCTCATAGAGATGGCACTTAAAGGCATAATGATGAGGATCCGCAGGGACTGGTCGGGACCATTCCCCCAAGCAGGTTCCCTGGCCTCATTGCTTAGACCAATAAAATTCAATTGTATTTGGCTGTTCAACTCACCGGGTCGAGGCTGTACTAATTTGAACACAAACTTAAACTTTTTCAGCTAAACAAATCAACTGCAGCCCCCCCCCCCCCCAGCTTCACCCGAGATCAAATTTTGTTCTTATTTCGACCACACAAGCAGTAGTATTGTTTGGTACTCATTAGAGTCGCCTCACACTCAAAATTGTTTATGAAGCTACTCATTAGAGCCGCCTCGCATAGATAATGATATAACACAGTTATCAAAGCTCATTTAGTTACCTAACCCCCAATGAAGCACTTTCACACAGATACTCGTATTACGTGCTTAAGCGGGTTGTGATATTTTTCGTTCGACGAGGCGGTTCTAATGAGTAATCTTTACTTACAGTCTTTTCAGGAATTTCAAATTTGAGATATAGTTTCATCAAAAAATGAGGATGAGCAATTTCCATTATGATATGGGCATTAAATCTAGACCTAGGTCTCAAATCTTTCCCACTCTTACCATTTTGGTAGCATGTAAATTACGGAATATTTCACACTCAGAACTAGCAGTGTAGATCATGATTAGAATGAAATGATGTGTTTCGTCCAGCATCAGGCACTCATCAGTGAAGCTGCTCTACTTCAGACACAAAGTAAGTGGTATAAATTGCTGTTTTCAGCATGCTTGGGTGCAACGTAGCTTGGTTTTGGGGGCAAATTTGAATGTGATTCAAAACTGTTCGCGATTTTGCTTAATATCACTTTAAAATTAGATTTTTTAGCTTCAGTTTTTAAATTTTGTAACTAAAGTTTATGTGAGATTATCCTTTAATGACTCTTACAGATGCCTAAACTTTCCTTTTTGCTTTTGGGTTATTGAGATTCGTTGAAATAATTGAAACTATGAACTTTTTCATCAGACTAGTTTGAATAATTGAACTTTTGCATGTGTCAGCTTGTGAGGGGGGTCACATATGAAATCCTGGATTTGTATCGCTTTTTGGTGACTGAGTTAGTCTTTTTTGACGATTATTTGCTTAACTATATGAGTTTGATATGTCACAGAGACAAAATTTAAAAAATCGAAAATTTGCAGATTCTTGAAGGTGTTAGTACACAATTACAGTCTTCCGGTTTGGTAGCCCACGAAAATAGTACCTTTAGAAATTTAGCACTTGCCGTTTCTGGGCCCTTTCTGGCGTAAATGGGTGCTTTATTCGACTTTTTATGTACATGTGATTCAACATTGGTCTATATTTGTCAGGCTGATGCAGAAAAATGCATCTTTGTGTGGACTATTTTGTCACAGACTCCCCGGCGCACTCCCCAGGTAACGTCTGACACGGGTCGGATTTCAGCCCGGATTTTTTGACTGTTCCCCAAAGAACGGAGAATGCTGAGGAAACGAGATTATCAAGGTAGGTTGTCTTTTCACTTTTTTGACAGGTGAATGTAAGATCTTGCCACTCACAGACAGAAAAAGGTCCAAGCAATGTCCTGGAAAAATTTGCAGATGCTCGAATTCTGCCTTTTTACATGGAGTTGAATGGGACCGATTAATTGTGCACCGAACCCTATAAGAGAGAAGGTAAAAAAAACGAAAATCTTTGTAAAACAGTCATTTTTCAATGAATTCAGATGAAATTTCGCACACAGATCAGGAATCAAAATAGAAATAATTTGAAAGTATTTTTGGAAGAAATTTAAATTTAAATTTTAAAATTTTATTGAATTTTAGTTTAAATTTTAAATTTTTCTTAAAATCATTTTTAAAGCCTAGCTCTCTTGAGGAAAGACTCAAATTGCATTATATACCAGAAAATGCAATTAAATGGCCATACACAAACAGGTTTGACCAGGATTTGACTAATCAATCCGAGCAGGCTGGCCGTGATACTCCGTTTTTGCAGACTGGCTAGCACTGCTGTGCAAGTTGATTTTTGTGATTGTATTCCCTTTTCTACTGAAATGTGCTATGAGTGCTTACTCACTTTAACTGTACCAGTATGATGACTTAGCATATGGGTATATTAAAACACTCTTAGGATACTTACACTCATTAGAACCGCCTCATAGAGATGGCACTTAAAGGCATAATGATGAGGATCCGCAGGGACTGGTCGGGACCATTCCCCCAAGCAGGTTCCCTGGCCTCATTGCTTAGACCAATAAAATTCAATTGTATTTGGCTGTTCAACTCACCGGGTCGAGGCTGTACTAATTTGAACACAAACTTAAACTTTTTCAGCTAAACAAATCAACTGCAGCCCCCCCCAGCTTCACCCGAGATCAAATTTTGTTCTTATTTCGACCACACAAGCAGTAGTATTGTTTGGTACTCATTAGAGTCGCCTCACACTCAAAATTGTTTATGAAGCTACTCATTAGAGCCGCCTCGCATAGATAATGATATAACACAGTTATCAAAGCTCATTTAGTTACCTAACCCCCAATGAAGCACTTTCACACAGATACTCGTATTACATGCTTAAGCGGGTTGTGATATTTCTCGTTCGACGAGGCGGTTCTAATGAGTAATCTTTACTTACAGTCTTTTCAGGAATTTCAAATTTGAGATATAGTTTCATCAAAAAATGAGGATGAGCAATTTCCATTATGATATGGGCATTAAATCTAGACCTAGGTCTCAAATCTTTCCCACTCTTACCATTTTGGTAGCATGTAAACTACGGAATATTTCACACTCAGAACTAGCAGTGTAGATCATGATTAGAATGAAATGATGTGTTTCGTCCAGCATCAGGCACTCATCAGTGAAGCTGCTCTACTCCAGACACAAAGTAAGTGGTATAAATTGCTGTTTTCAGCATGCTTGGGTGCAACGTAGCTTGGTTTTGGGGGCAAATTTGAATGTGATTCAAAACTGTTCGCGATTTTGCTTAAAATCACTTTAAAATTTGATTTTTTAGCTTCAGTTTTTAAATTTTGTAACTAAAGTTTATGTGAGATTATCCTTTAATGACTCTTACAGATGCCTAAACTTTCCTTTTTGCTTTTGGGTTATTGAGATTCGTTGAAATAATTGAAACTATGAACTTTTTCATCAGACTAGTTTGAATAATTGAACTTTTGCATGTGTCAGCTTGTGAGGGGGGTCACATATGAAATCCTGGATTTGTATCGCTTTTTGGTGACTGAGTTAGTCTTTTTTGACGATTATTTGCTTAACTATATGAGTTTGATATGTCACAGAGACAAAATTTAAAAAATCGAAAATTTGCAGATTCTTGAAGGTGTTAGTACACAATTACAGTCTTCCGGTTTGGTAGCCCACGAAAATAGTACCTTTAGAAATTTAGCACTTGCCGTTTCTGGGCCCTTTATGGCGTAAATGGGTGCTTTATTCGACTTTTTATGTACATGTGATTCAACATTGGTCTATATTTGTCAGGCTGATGCAGAAAAATGCATCTTTGTGTGGACTATTTTGTCACAGACTCCCCGGCGCACTCCCCAGGTAACGTCTGACACGGGTCGGATTTCAGCCCGGATTTTTTGACTGTTCCCCAAAGAACGGAGAATGCTGAGGAAACGAGATCATCAAGGTAGGTTGTCTTTTCACTTTTTTGACAGGTGAATGTAAGATCTTGCCACTCACAGACAGAAAAAGGTCCAAGCAATGTCCTGGAAAAATTTGCAGATGCTCGAATTCTGCCTTTTTACATGGAGTTGAATGGGACCGATTAATTGTGCACCGAACCCTATAAGAGAGAAGGTAAAAAAACGAAAATCTTTGTAAAACAGTCATTTTTCAATGAATTCAGATGAAATTTCGCACACAGATCAGGAATCAAAATAGAAATAATTTGAAAGTATTTTTGGAAGAAATTTAAATTTAAATTTTAAAATTTTATTGAATTTTAGTTTAAATTTTAAATTTTTCTTAAAATCATTTTTAAAGCCTAGCTCTCTTGAGGAAAGACTCAAATTGCATTATATACCAGAAAATGCAATTAAATGGCCATACACAAACAGGTTTGACCAGGATTTGACTAATCAATCCGAGCAGGCTGGCCGTGATACTCCGTTTTTGCAGACTGGCTAGCACTGCTGTGCAAGTTGATTTTTGTGATTGTATTCCCTTTTCTACTGAAATGTGCTATGAGTGCTTACTCACTTTAACTGTACCAGTATGATGACTTAGCATATGGGTATTTATTAAAACACTCTTAGGATACTTACACTCATTAGAACCGCCTCATAGAGATGGCACTTAAAGACATAATGAGGAGGATCCGCAGGGACTGGTCGGGACCATTCCCCCAAGCAGGTTCCCTGGCCTCATTGCTTAGACCAATAAAATTCAATTGTATTTGGCTGTTCAACTCACCGGGTCGAGGCTGTACTAATTTGAACACAAACTTAAACTTTTTCAGCTAAACAAATCAACTGCAGCCCCCCCCCCCCCAGCTTCACCCGAGATCAAATTTTGTTCTTATTTCGACCACACAAGCAGTAGTATTGTTTGGTACTCATTAGAGTCGCCTCACACTCAAAATTGTTTATGAAGCTACTCATTAGAGCCGCTTCGCATCGATAATGATATAACACAGTTATCAAAGCTCATTTAGTTACCTAACCCCCAATGAAGCACTTTCACACAGATACTCGTATTACGTGCTTAAGCGGGTTGTGATATTTCTCGTTCGACGAGGCGGTTCTAATGAGTAATCTTTACTTACAGTCTTTTCAGGAATTTCAAATTTGAGATATAGTTTCATCAAAAAATGAGGATGAGCAATTTCCATTATGATATGGGCATTAAATCTAGACCCAGGTCTCAAATCTTTCCCACTCTTACCATTTTGGTAGCATGTAAATTACGGAATATTTCACACTCAGAACTAGCAGTGTAGATCATGATTAGAATGAAATGATGTGTTTCGTCAAGCATCAGGCACTCATCAGTGAAGCTGTTCTACTTCAGACACAAAGTAAGTGGTATAAATTGCTTTTTTCAGCATGCTTGGGTGCAACGTAGCTTGGTTTTGGGGGCAAATTTGAATGTGATTCAAAACTGTTCGCGATTTTGCTTAAAATCACTTTAAAATTAGATTTTTTAGCTTCAGTTTTTAAATTTTGTAACTAAAGTTTATGTGAGATTATCCTTTAATGACTCTTACAGATGCCTAAACTTTCCTTTTTGCTTTTGGGTTATTGAGATTCGTTGAAATAATTGAAACTATGAACTTTTTCATCAGACTAGTTTGAATAATTGAACTTTTGCATGTGTCAGCTTGTGAGGGGGGTCACATATGAAATCCTGGATTTGTATCGCTTTTTGGTGACTGAGTTAGTCTTTTTTGACGATTATTTGCTTAACTATATGAGTTTGATATGTCACAGAGACAAAATTTAAAAAATCGAAAATTTGCAGATTCTTGAAGGTGTTAGTACACAATTACAGTCTTCCGGTTTGGTAGCCCACGAAAATAGTACCTTTAGAAATTTAGCACTTGCCGTTTCTGGGCCCTTTATGGCGTAAATGGGTGCTTTATTCGACTTTTTATGTACATGTGATTCAACATTGGTCTATATTTGTCAGGCTGATGCAGAAAAATGCATCTTTGTGTGGACTATTTTGTCACAGACTCCCCGGCGCACTCCCCAGGTAACGTCTGACACGGGTCGGATTTCAGCCCGGATTTTTTGACTGTTCCCCAAAGAACGGAGAATGCTGAGGAAACGAGATTATCAAGGTAGGTTGTCTTTTCACTTTTTTGACAGGTGAATGTAAGATCTTGCCACTCACAGACAGAAAAAGGTCCAAGCAATGTCCTGGAAAAATTTGCAGATGCTCGAATTCTGCCTTTTTACATGGAGTTGAATGGGACCGATTAATTGTGCACCGAACCCTATAAGAGAGAAGGTAAAAAAAAACGAAAATCTTTGTAAAACAGTCATTTTTCAATGAATTCAGATGAAATTTCGCACACATATCAGGAATCAAAATAGAAATAATTTGAAAGTATTTTTGGAAGAAATTTAAATTTAAATTTTAAAATTTTATTGAATTTTAGTTTAAATTTTAAATTTTTCTTAAAATCATTTTTAAAGCCTAGCTCTCTTGAGGAAAGACTCAAATTGCATTATATACCAGAAAATGCAATTAAATGGCCATACACAAACAGGTTTGACCAGGATTTGACTAATCAATCCGAGCAGGCTGGCCGTGATACTCCGTTTTTGCAGACTGGCTAGCACTGCTGTGCAAGTTGATTTTTGTGATTGTATTCCCTTTTCTACTGAAATGTGCTATGAGTGCTTACTCACTTTAACTGTACCAGTATGATGACTTAGCATATGGGTATTTATTAAAACACTCTTAGGATACTTACACTCATTAGAACCGCCTCATAGAGATGGCACTTAAAGGCATAATGATGAGGATCCGCAGGGACTGGTCGGGACCATTCCCCCAAGCAGGTTCCCTGGCCTCATTGCTTAGACCAATAAAATTCAATTGTATTTGGCTGTTCAACTCACCGGGTCGAGGCTGTACTAATTTGAACACAAACTTAAACTTTTTCAGCTAAACAAATCAACTGCAGCCCCCCCCCCCCCCAGCTTCACCCGAGATCAAATTTTGTTCTTATTTCGACCACACAAGCAGTAGTATTGTTTGGTACTCATTAGAGTCGCCTCACACTCAAAATTGTTTATGAAGCTACTCATTAGAGCCGCCTCGCATAGATAATGATATAACACAGTTATCAAAGCTCATTTAGTTACCTAACCCCCAATGAAGCACTTTCACACAGATACTCGTATTACGTGCTTAAGCGGGTTGTGATATTTCTCGTTCGACGAGGCGGTTCTAATGAGTAATCTTTACTTACAGTCTTTTCAGGAATTTCAAATTTGAGATTTAGTTTCATCAAAAAATGAGGATGAGCAATTTCCATTATGATATGGGCATTAAATCTAGACCTAGGTCTCAAATCTTTCCCACTCTTACCATTTTGGTAGCATGTAAATTACGGAATATTTCACACTCAGAACTAGCAGTGTAGATCATGATTAGAATGAAATGATGTGTTTCGTCCAGCATCAGGCACTCATCAGTGAAGCTGCTCTACTTCAGACACAAAGTAAGTGGTATAAATTGCTGTTTTCAGCATGCTTGGGTGCAACGTAGCTTGGTTTTGGGGGCAAATTTGAATGTGATTCAAAACTGTTCGCGATTTTGCTTAAAATCACTTTAAAATTAGATTTTTTAGCTTCAGTTTTTAAATTTTGTAACTAAAGTTTATGTGAGATTATCCTTTAATGACTCTTACAGATGCCTAAACTTTCCTTTTTGCTTTTGAGTTATTGAGATTCGTTGAAATAATTGAAACTATGAACTTTTTCATCAGACTAGTTTGAATAATTGAACTTTTGCATGTGTCAGCTTGTGAGGGGGGTCACATATGAAATCCTGGATTTGTATCGCTTTTTGGTGACTGAGTTAGTCTTTTTTGACGATTATTTGCTTAACTATATGAGTTTGATATGTCACAGAGACAAAATTTAAAAAATCGAAAATTTGCAGATTCTTATAAGAGAGAAGGTAAAAAAAACGAAAATCTTTGTAAAACAGTCATTTTTCAATGAATTCAGATGAAATTTCGCACACAGATCAGGAATCAAAATAGAAATAATTTGAAAGTATTTTTGGAAGAAATTTAAATTTAAATTTTAAAATTTTATTGAATTTTAGTTTAAATTTTTCTTAAAATCATTTTTAAAGCCTAGCTCTCTTGAGGAAAGACTCAAATTGCATTATATACCAGAAAATGCAATTAAATGGCCATACACAAACAGGTTTGACCAGGATTTGACTAATCAATCCGAGCAGGCTGGCCGTGATACTCCGTTTTTGCAGACTGGCTAGCACTGCTGTGCAAGTTGATTTTTGTGATTGTATTCCCTTTTCTACTGAAATGTGCTATGAGTGCTTACTCACTTTAACTGTACCAGTATGATGACTTAGCATATGGGTATTTATTAAAACACTCTTAGGATACTTACACTCATTAGAACCGCCTCATAGAGATGGCACTTAAAGACATAATGAGGAGGATCCGCAGGGACTGGTCGGGACCATTCCCCCAAGCAGGTTCCCTGGCCTCATTGCTTAGACCAATAAAATTCAATTGTATTTGGCTGTTCAACTCACCGGGTCGAGGCTGTACTAATTTGAACACAAACTTAAACTTTTTCAGCTAAACAAATCAACTGCAGCCCCCCCCCCCCCAGCTTCACCCGAGATCAAATTTTGTTCTTATTTCGACCACACAAGCAGTAGTATTGTTTGGTACTCATTAGAGTCGCCTCACACTCAAAATTGTTTATGAAGCTACTCATTAGAGCCGCTTCGCATCGATAATGATATAACACAGTTATCAAAGCTCATTTAGTTACCTAACCCCCAATGAAGCACTTTCACACAGATACTCGTATTACGTGCTTAAGCGGGTTGTGATATTTCTCGTTCGACGAGGCGGTTCTAATGAGTAATCTTTACTTACAGTCTTTTCAGGAATTTCAAATTTGAGATATAGTTTCATCAAAAAATGAGGATGAGCAATTTCCATTATGATATGGGCATTAAATCTAGACCCAGGTCTCAAATCTTTCCCACTCTTACCATTTTGGTAGCATGTAAATTACGGAATATTTCACACTCAGAACTAGCAGTGTAGATCATGATTAGAATGAAATGATGTGTTTCGTCAAGCATCAGGCACTCATCAGTGAAGCTGTTCTACTTCAGACACAAAGTAAGTGGTATAAATTGCTTTTTTCAGCATGCTTGGGTGCAACGTAGCTTGGTTTTGGGGGCAAATTTGAATGTGATTCAAAACTGTTCGCGATTTTGCTTAAAATCACTTTAAAATTAGATTTTTTAGCTTCAGTTTTTAAATTTTGTAACTAAAGTTTATGTGAGATTATCCTTTAATGACTCTTACAGATGCCTAAACTTTCCTTTTTGCTTTTGGGTTATTGAGATTCGTTGAAATAATTGAAACTATGAACTTTTTCATCAGACTAGTTTGAATAATTGAACTTTTGCATGTGTCAGCTTGTGAGGGGGGTCACATATGAAATCCTGGATTTGTATCGCTTTTTGGTGACTGAGTTAGTCTTTTTTGACGATTATTTGCTTAACTATATGAGTTTGATATGTCACAGAGACAAAATTTAAAAAATCGAAAATTTGCAGATTCTTGAAGGTGTTAGTACACAATTACAGTCTTCCGGTTTGGTAGCCCACGAAAATAGTACCTTTAGAAATTTAGCACTTGCCGTTTCTGGGCCCTTTATGGCGTAAATGGGTGCTTTATTCGACTTTTTATGTACATGTGATTCAACATTGGTCTATATTTGTCAGGCTGATGCAGAAAAATGCATCTTTGTGTGGACTATTTTGTCACAGACTCCCCGGCGCACTCCCCAGGTAACGTCTGACACGGGTCGGATTTCAGCCCGGATTTTTTGACTGTTCCCCAAAGAACGGAGAATGCTGAGGAAACGAGATTATCAAGGTAGGTTGTCTTTTCACTTTTTTGACAGGTGAATGTAAGATCTTGCCACTCACAGACAGAAAAAGGTCCAAGCAATGTCCTGGAAAAATTTGCAGATGCTCGAATTCTGCCTTTTTACATGGAGTTGAATGGGACCGATTAATTGTGCACCGAACCCTATAAGAGAGAAGGTAAAAAAAAACGAAAATCTTTGTAAAACAGTCATTTTTCAATGAATTCAGATGAAATTTCGCACACATATCAGGAATCAAAATAGAAATAATTTGAAAGTATTTTTGGAAGAAATTTAAATTTAAATTTTAAAATTTTATTGAATTTTAGTTTAAATTTTAAATTTTTCTTAAAATCATTTTTAAAGCCTAGCTCTCTTGAGGAAAGACTCAAATTGCATTATATACCAGAAAATGCAATTAAATGGCCATACACAAACAGGTTTGACCAGGATTTGACTAATCAATCCGAGCAGGCTGGCCGTGATACTCCGTTTTTGCAGACTGGCTAGCACTGCTGTGCAAGTTGATTTTTGTGATTGTATTCCCTTTTCTACTGAAATGTGCTATGAGTGCTTACTCACTTTAACTGTACCAGTATGATGACTTAGCATATGGGTATTTATTAAAACACTCTTAGGATACTTACACTCATTAGAACCGCCTCATAGAGATGGCACTTAAAGGCATAATGATGAGGATCCGCAGGGACTGGTCGGGACCATTCCCCCAAGCAGGTTCCCTGGCCTCATTGCTTAGACCAATAAAATTCAATTGTATTTGGCTGTTCAACTCACCGGGTCGAGGCTGTACTAATTTGAACACAAACTTAAACTTTTTCAGCTAAACAAATCAACTGCAGCCCCCCCCCCCCCCAGCTTCACCCGAGATCAAATTTTGTTCTTATTTCGACCACACAAGCAGTAGTATTGTTTGGTACTCATTAGAGTCGCCTCACACTCAAAATTGTTTATGAAGCTACTCATTAGAGCCGCCTCGCATAGATAATGATATAACACAGTTATCAAAGCTCATTTAGTTACCTAACCCCCAATGAAGCACTTTCACACAGATACTCGTATTACGTGCTTAAGCGGGTTGTGATATTTCTCGTTCGACGAGGCGGTTCTAATGAGTAATCTTTACTTACAGTCTTTTCAGGAATTTCAAATTTGAGATTTAGTTTCATCAAAAAATGAGGATGAGCAATTTCCATTATGATATGGGCATTAAATCTAGACCTAGGTCTCAAATCTTTCCCACTCTTACCATTTTGGTAGCATGTAAATTACGGAATATTTCACACTCAGAACTAGCAGTGTAGATCATGATTAGAATGAAATGATGTGTTTCGTCCAGCATCAGGCACTCATCAGTGAAGCTGCTCTACTTCAGACACAAAGTAAGTGGTATAAATTGCTGTTTTCAGCATGCTTGGGTGCAACGTAGCTTGGTTTTGGGGGCAAATTTGAATGTGATTCAAAACTGTTCGCGATTTTGCTTAAAATCACTTTAAAATTAGATTTTTTAGCTTCAGTTTTTAAATTTTGTAACTAAAGTTTATGTGAGATTATCCTTTAATGACTCTTACAGATGCCTAAACTTTCCTTTTTGCTTTTGAGTTATTGAGATTCGTTGAAATAATTGAAACTATGAACTTTTTCATCAGACTAGTTTGAATAATTGAACTTTTGCATGTGTCAGCTTGTGAGGGGGGTCACATATGAAATCCTGGATTTGTATCGCTTTTTGGTGACTGAGTTAGTCTTTTTTGACGATTATTTGCTTAACTATATGAGTTTGATATGTCACAGAGACAAAATTTAAAAAATCGAAAATTTGCAGATTCTTATAAGAGAGAAGGTAAAAAAAACGAAAATCTTTGTAAAACAGTCATTTTTCAATGAATTCAGATGAAATTTCGCACACAGATCAGGAATCAAAATAGAAATAATTTGAAAGTATTTTTGGAAGAAATTTAAATTTAAATTTTAAAATTTTATTGAATTTTAGTTTAAATTTTTCTTAAAATCATTTTTAAAGCCTAGCTCTCTTGAGGAAAGACTCAAATTGCATTATATACCAGAAAATGCAATTAAATGGCCATACACAAACAGGTTTGACCAGGATTTGACTAATCAATCCGAGCAGGCTGGCCGTGATACTCCGTTTTTGCAGACTGGCTAGCACTGCTGTGCAAGTTGATTTTTGTGATTGTATTCCCTTTTCTACTGAAATGTGCTATGAGTGCTTACTCACTTTAACTGTACCAGTATGATGACTTAGCATATGGGTATTTATTAAAACACTCTTAGGATACTTACACTCATTAGAACCGCCTCATAGAGATGGCACTTAAAGGCATAATGATGAGGATCCGCAGGGACTGGTCGGGACCATTCCCCCAAGCAGGTTCCCTGGCCTCATTGCTTAGACCAATAAAATTCAATTGTATTTGGCTGTTCAACTCACCGGGTCGAGGCTGTACTAATTTGAACACAAACTTAAACTTTTTCAGCTAAACAAATCAACTGCAGCCCCCCCCCCCAGCTTCACCCGAGATCAAATTTTGTTCTTATTTCGACCACACAAGCAGTAGTATTGTTTGGTACTCATTAGAGTCGCCTCACACTCAAAATTGTTTATGAAGCTACTCATTAGAGCCGCCTCGCATAGATAATGATATAACACAGTTATCAAAGCTCATTTAGTTACCTAACCCCCAATGAAGCACTTTCACACAGATACTCGTATTACGTGCTTAAGCGGGTTGTGATATTTCTCGTTCGACGAGGCGGTTCTAATGAGTAATCTTTACTTACAGTCTTTTCAGGAATTTCAAATTTGAGATTTAGTTTCATCAAAAAATGAGGATGAGCAATTTCCATTATGATATGGGCATTAAATCTAGACCTAGGTCTCAAATCTTTCCCACTCTTACCATTTTGGTAGCATGTAAATTACGGAATATTTCACACTCAGAACTAGCAGTGTAGATCATGATTAGAATGAAATGATGTGTTTCGTCCAGCATCAGGCACTCATCAGTGAAGCTGCTCTACTTCAGACACAAAGTAAGTGGTATAAATTGCTGTTTTCAGCATGCTTGGGTGCAACGTAGCTTGGTTTTGGGGGCAAATTTGAATGTGATTCAAAACTGTTCGCGATTTTGCTTAAAATCACTTTAAAATTTGATTTTTTAGCTTCAGTTTTTAAATTTTGTAACTAAAGTTTATGTGAGATTATCCTTTAATGACTCTTACAGATGCCTAAACTTTCCTTTTTGCTTTTGAGTTATTGAGATTCGTTGAAATAATTGAAACTATGAACTTTTTCATCAGACTAGTTTGAATAATTGAACTTTTGCATGTGTCAGCTTGTGAGGGGGGTCACATATGAAATCCTGGATTTGTATCGCTTTTTGGTGACTGAGTTAGTCTTTTTTGACGATTATTTGCTTAACTATATGAGTTTGATATGTCACAGAGACAAAATTTAAAAAATCGAAAATTTGCAGATTCTTATAAGAGAGAAGGTAAAAAAAACGAAAATCTTTGTAAAACAGTCATTTTTCAATGAATTCAGATGAAATTTCGCACACAGATCAGGAATCAAAATAGAAATAATTTGAAAGTATTTTTGGAAGAAATTTAAATTTAAATTTTAAAATTTTATTGAATTTTAGTTTAAATTTTAAATTTTTCTTAAAATCATTTTTAAAGCCTAGCTCTCTTGAGGAAAGACTCAAATTGCATTATATACCAGAAAATGCAATTAAATGGCCATACACAAACAGGTTTGACCAGGATTTGACTAATCAATCCGAGCAGGCTGGCCGTGATACTCCGTTTTTGCAGACTGGCTAGCACTGCTGTGCAAGTTGATTTTTGTGATTGTATTCCCTTTTCTACTGAAATGTGCTATGAGTGCTTACTCACTTTAACTGTACCAGTAGGATGACTTAGCATATGGGTATTTATTAAAACACTCTTAGGATACTTACACTCATTAGAACCGCCTCATAGAGATGGCACTTAAAGGCATAATGATGAGGATCCGCAGGGACTGGTCGGGACCATTCCCCCAAGCAGGTTCCCTGGCCTCATTGCTTAGACCAATAAAATTCAATTGTATTTGGCTGTTCAACTCACCGGGTCGAGGCTGTACTAATTTGAACACAAACTTAAACTTTTTCAGCTAAACAAATCAACTGCAGCCCCCCCCCCCCAGCTTCACCCGAGATCAAATTTTGTTCTTATTTCGACCACACAAGCAGTAGTATTGTTTGGTACTCATTAGAGTCGCCTCACACTAGAGTCGCCTCACACTCAAAATTGTTTATGAAGCTACTCATTAGAGCCGCCTCGCATAGATAATGATATAACACAGTTATCAAAGCTCATTTAGTTACCTAACCCCCAATGAAGCACTTTCACACAGATACTCGTATTACGTGCTTAAGCGGGTTGTGATATTTCTCGTTCGACGAGGCGGTTCTAATGAGTAATCTTTACTTACAGTCTTTTCAGGAATTTCAAATTTGAGATATAGTTTCATCAAAAAATGAGGATGAGCAATTTCCATTATGATATGGGCATTAAATCTAGACCTAGGTCTCAAATCTTTCCCACTCTTACCATTTTGGTAGCATGTAAATTACGGAATATTTCACACTCAGAACTAGCAGTGTAGATCATGATTAGAATGAAATGATGTGTTTCGTCCAGCATCAGGCACTCATCAGTGAAGCTGCTCTACTCCAGACACAAAGTAAGTGGTATAAATTGCTGTTTTCAGCATGCTTGGGTGCAACGTAGCTTGGTTTTGGGGGCAAATTTGAATGTGATTCAAAACTGGTCGCGATTTTGCTTAAAATCACTTTAAAATTTGATTTTTTAGCTTCAGTTTTTAAATTTTGTAACTAAAGTTTATGTGAGATTATCCTTTAATGACTCTTACAGATGCCTAAACTTTCCTTTTTGCTTTTGGGTTATTGAGATTCGTTGAAATAATTGAAACTATGAACTTTTTCATCAGACTAGTTTGAATAATTGAACTTTTGCATGTGTCAGCTTGTGAGGGGGGTCACATATGAAATCCTGGATTTGTATCGCTTTTTGGTGACTGAGTTAGTCTTTTTTGACGATTATTTGCTTAACTATATGAGTTTGATATGTCACAGAGACAAAATTTAAAAAATCGAAAATTTGCAGATTCTTGAAGGTGTTAGTACACAATTACAGTCTTCCGGTTTGGTAGCCCACGAAAATAGTACTTTTAGAAATTTAGCACTTGCCGTTTCTGGGCCCTTTATGGCGTAAATGGGTGCTTTATTCGACTTTTTATGTACATGTGATTCAACATTGGTCTATATTTGTCAGGCTGATGCAGAAAAATGCATCTTTGTGTGGACTATTTTGTCACAGACTCCCCGGCGCACTCCCCAGGTAACGTCTGACACGGGTCGGATTTCAGCCCGGATTTTTTGACTGTTCCCCAAAGAACGGAGAATGCTGAGGAAACGAGATTATCAAGGTAGGTTGTCTTTTCACTTTTTTGACAGGTGAATGTAAGATCTTGCCACTCACAGACAGAAAAAGGTCCAAGCAATGTCCTGGAAAAATTTGCAGATGCTCGAATTCTGCCTTTTTACATGGAGTTGAATGGGACCGATTAATTGTGCACCGAACCCTATAAGAGAGAAGGTAAAAAAAACGAAAATCTTTGTAAAACAGTCATTTTTCAATGAATTCAGATGAAATTTCGCACACAGATCAGGAATCAAAATAGAAATAATTTGAAAGTATTTTTGGAAGAAATTTAAATTTAAATTTTAAAATTTTATTGAATTTTAGTTTAAATTTTAAATTTTTCTTAAAATCATTTTTAAAGCCTAGCTCTCTTGAGGAAAGACTCAAATTGCATTATATACCAGAAAATGCAATTAAATGGCCATACACAAACAGGTTTGACCAGGATTTGACTAATCAATCCGAGCAGGCTGGCCGTGATACTCCGTTTTTGCAGACTGGCTAGCACTGCTGTGCAAGTTGATTTTTGTGATTGTATTCCCTTTTCTACTGAAATGTGCTATGAGTGCTTACTCACTTTAACTGTACCAGTATGATGACTTAGCATATGGGTATTTATTAAAACACTCTTAGGATACTTACACTCATTAGAACCGCCTCATAGAGATGGCACTTAAAGACATAATGAGGAGGATCCGCAGGGACTGGTCGGGACCATTCCCCCAAGCAGGTTCCCTGGCCTCATTGCTTAGACCAATAAAATTCAATTGTATTTGGCTGTTCAACTCACCGGGTCGAGGCTGTACTAATTTGAACACAAACTTAAACTTTTTCAGCTAAACAAATCAACTGCAGCCCCCCCCCCCCCCCAGCTTCACAAGAGATCAAATTTTGTTCTTATTTCGACCACACAAGCAGTAGTATTGTTTGGTACTCATTAGAGTCGCCTCACACTCAAAATTGTTTATGAAGCTACTCATTAGAGCCGCCTCGCATCGATAATGATATAACACAGTTATCAAAGCTCATTTAGTTACCTAACCCCCAATGAAGCACTTTCACACAGATACTCGTATTACGTGCTTAAGCGGGTTGTGATATTTCTCGTTCGACGAGGCGGTTCTAATGAGTAATCTTTACTTACAGTCTTTTCAGGAATTTCAAATTTGAGATATAGTTTCATCAAAAAATGAGGATGAGCAATTTCCATTATGATATGGGCATTAAATCTAGACCCAGGTCTCAAATCTTTCCCACTCTTACCATTTTGGTAGCATGTAAATTACGGAATATTTCACACTCAGAACTAGCAGTGTAGATCATGATTAGAATGAAATGATGTGTTTCGTCCAGCATCAGGCACTCATCAGTGAAGCTGTTCTACTTCAGACACAAAGTAAGTGGTATAAATTGCTGTTTTCAGCATGCTTGGGTGCAACGTAGCTTGGTTTTGGGGGCAAATTTGAATGTGATTCAAAACTGTTCGCGATTTTGCTTAAAATCACTTTAAAATTTGATTTTTTAGCTTCAGTTTTTAAATTTTGTAACTAAAGTTTATGTGAGATTATCCTTTAATGACTCTTACAGATGCCTAAACTTTCCTTTTTGCTTTTGGGTTATTGAGATTCGTTGAAATAATTGAAACTATGAACTTTTTCATCAGACTAGTTTGAATAATTGAACTTTTGCATGTGTCAGCTTGTGAGGGGGGTCACATATGAAATCCTGGATTTGTATCGCTTTTTGGTGACTGAGTTAGTCTTTTTTGACGATTATTTGCTTAACTATATGAGTTTGATATGTCACAGAGACAAAATTTAAAAAATCGAAAATTTGCAGATTCTTGAAGGTGTTAGTACACAATTACAGTCTTCCGGTTTGGTAGCCCACGAAAATAGTACCTTTAGAAATTTAGCACTTGCCGTTTCTGGGCCCTTTATGGCGTAAATGGGTGCTTTATTCGACTTTTTATGTACATGTGATTCAACATTGGTCTATATTTGTCAGGCTGATGCAGAAAAATGCATCTTTGTGTGGACTATTTTGTCACAGACTCCCCGGCGCACTCCCCAGGTAACGTCTGACACGGGTCGGATTTCAGCCCGGATTTTTTGACTGTTCCCCAAAGAACGGAGAATGCTGAGGAAACGAGATTATCAAGGTAGGTTGTCTTTTCACTTTTTTGACAGGTGAATGTAAGATCTTGCCACTCACAGACAGAAAAAGGTCCAAGCAATGTCCTGGAAAAATTTGCAGATGCTCGAATTCTGCCTTTATACATGGAGTTGAATGGGACCGATTAATTGTGCACCGAACCCTATAAGAGAGAAGGTAAAAAAAACGAAAATCTTTGTAAAACAGTCATTTTTCAATGAATTCAGATGAAATTTCGCACACATATCAGGAATCAAAATAGAAATAATTTGAAAGTATTTTTGGAAGAAATTTTAATTTAAATTTTAAAATTTTATTGAATTTTAGTTTAAATTTTAAATTTTTCTTAAAATCATTTTTAAAGCCTAGCTCTCTTGAGGAAAGACTCAAATTGCATTATATACCAGAAAATGCAATTAAATGGCCATACACAAACAGGTTTGACCAGGATTTGACTAATCAATCCGAGCAGGCTGGCCGTGATACTCCGTTTTTGCAGACTGGCTAGCACTGCTGTGCAAGTTGATTTTTGTGATTGTATTCCCTTTTCTACTGAAATGTGCTATGAGTGCTTACTCACTTTAACTGTACCAGTATGATGACTTAGCATATGGGTATTTATTAAAACACTCTTAGGATACTTACACTCATTAGAACCGCCTCATAGAGATGGCACTTAAAGGCATAATGATGAGGATCCGCAGGGACTGGTCGGGACCATTCCCCCAAGCAGGTTCCCTGGCCTCATTGCTTAGACCAATAAAATTCAATTGTATTTGGCTGTTCAACTCACCGGGTCGAGGCTGTACTAATTTGAACACAAACTTAAACTTTTTCAGCTAAACAAATCAACTGCAGCCCCCCCCCCAGCTTCACCCGAGATCAAATTTTGTTCTTATTTCGACCACACAAGCAGTAGTATTGTTTGGTACTCATTAGAGTCGCCTCACACTCAAAATTGTTTATGAAGCTACTCATTAGAGCCGCCTCGCATAGATAATGATATAACACAGTTATCAAAGCTCATTTAGTTACCTAACCCCCAATGAAGCACTTTCACACAGATACTCGTATTACGTGCTTAAGCGGGTTGTGATATTTCTCGTTCGACGAGGCGGTTCTAATGAGTAATCTTTACTTACAGTCTTTTCAGGAATTTCAAATTTGAGATTTAGTTTCATCAAAAAATGAGGATGAGCAATTTCCATTATGATATGGGCATTAAATCTAGACCTAGGTCTCAAATCTTTCCCACTCTTACCATTTTGGTAGCATGTAAATTACGGAATATTTCACACTCAGAACTAGCAGTGTAGATCATGATTAGAATGAAATGATGTGTTTCGTCCAGCATCAGGCACTCATCAGTGAAGCTGCTCTACTTCAGACACAAAGTAAGTGGTATAAATTGCTGTTTTCAGCATGCTTGGGTGCAACGTAGCTTGGTTTTGGGGGCAAATTTGAATGTGATTCAAAACTGGTCGCGATTTTGCTTAAAATCACTTTAAAATTTGATTTTTTAGCTTCAGTTTTTAAATTTTGTAACTAAAGTTTATGTGAGATTATCCTTTAATGACTCTTACAGATGCCTAAACTTTCCTTTTTGCTTTTGAGTTATTGAGATTCGTTGAAATAATTGAAACTATGAACTTTTTCATCAGACTAGTTTGAATAATTGAACTTTTGCATGTGTCAGCTTGTGAGGGGGGTCACATATGAAATCCTGGATTTGTATCGCTTTTTGGTGACTAAGTTAGTCTTTTTTGACGATTATTTGCTTAACTATATGAGTTTGATATGTCACAGAGACAAAATTTAAAAAATCGAAAATTTGCAGATTCTTATAAGAGAGAAGGTAAAAAAAACGAAAATCTTTGTAAAACAGTCATTTTTCAATGAATTCAGATGAAATTTCGCACACAGATCAGGAATCAAAATAGAAATAATTTGAAAGTATTTTTGGAAGAAATTTAAATTTAAATTTTAAAATTTTATTGAATTTTAGTTTAAATTTTTCTTAAAATCATTTTTAAAGCCTAGCTCTCTTGAGGAAAGACTCAAATTGCATTATATACCAGAAAATGCAATTAAATGGCCATACACAAACAGGTTTGACCAGGATTTGACTAATCAATCCGAGCAGGCTGGCCGTGATACTCCGTTTTTGCAGACTGGCTAGCACTGCTGTGCAAGTTGATTTTTGTGATTGTATTCCCTTTTCTACTGAAATGTGCTATGAGTGCTTACTCACTTTAACTGTACCAGTATGATGACTTAGCATATGGGTATTTATTAAAACACTCTTAGGATACTTACACTCATTAGAACCGCCTCATAGAGATGGCACTTAAAGGCATAATGATGAGGATCCGCAGGGACTGGTCGGGACCATTCCCCCAAGCAGGTTCCCTGGCCTCATTGCTTAGACCAATAAAATTCAATTGTATTTGGCTGTTCAACTCACCGGGTCGAGGCTGTACTAATTTGAACACAAACTTAAACTTTTTCAGCTAAACAAATCAACTGCAGCCCCCCCCCCAGCTTCACCCGAGATCAAATTTTGTTCTTATTTCGACCACACAAGCAGTAGTATTGTTTGGTACTCATTAGAGTCGCCTCACACTAGAGTCGCCTCACACTCAAAATTGTTTATGAAGCTACTCATTAGAGCCGCCTCGCATAGATAATGATATAACACAGTTATCAAAGCTCATTTAGTTACCTAACCCCCAATGAAGCACTTTCACACAGATACTCGTATTACGTGCTTAAGCGGGTTGTGATATTTCTCGTTCGACGAGGCGGTTCTAATGAGTAATCTTTACTTACAGTCTTTTCAGGAATTTCAAATTTGAGATATAGTTTCATCAAAAAATGAGGATGAGCAATTTCCATTATGATATGGGCATTAAATCTAGACCTAGGTCTCAAATCTTTCCCACTCTTACCATTTTGGTAGCATGTAAATTACGGAATATTTCACACTCAGAACTAGCAGTGTAGATCATGATTAGAATGAAATGATGTGTTTCGTCCAGCATCAGGCACTCATCAGTGAAGCTGCTCTACTCCAGACACAAAGTAAGTGGTATAAATTGCTGTTTTCAGCATGCTTGGGTGCAACGTAGCTTGGTTTTGGGGGCAAATTTGAATGTGATTCAAAACTGGTCGCGATTTTGCTTAAAATCACTTTAAAATTTGATTTTTTAGCTTCAGTTTTTAAATTTTGTAACTAAAGTTTATGTGAGATTATCCTTTAATGACTCTTACAGATGCCTAAACTTTCCTTTTTGCTTTTGGGTTATTGAGATTTGTTGAAATAATTGAAACTATGAACTTTTTCATCAGACTAGTTTGAATAATTGAACTTTTGCATGTGTCAGCTTGTGAGGGGGGTCACATATGAAATCCTGGATTTGTATCGCTTTTTGGTGACTGAGTTAGTCTTTTTTGACGATTATTTGCTTCACTATATGAGTTTGATATGTCACAGAGACAAAATTTAAAAAATCGAAAATTTGCAGATTCTTGAAGGTGTTAGTACACAATTACAGTCTTCCGGTTTGGTAGCCCACGAAAATAGTACTTTTAGAAATTTAGCACTTGCCGTTTCTGGGCCCTTTATGGCGTAAATGGGTGCTTTATTCGACTTTTTATGTACATGTGATTCAACATTGGTCTATAT
Organism: Loripinus fragilis; assembly: GCA_964019695.1. Taxonomy (NCBI): domain Eukaryota; kingdom Metazoa; phylum Mollusca; class Bivalvia; order Lucinida; family Lucinidae; genus Loripinus; species Loripinus fragilis. Next base: position 35,380 of record CAXHUL010000198.1, read on the forward strand.
TTGTCAGGCTGATGCAGAAAAATGCATCTTTGTGTGGACTATTTTGTCACAGACTCCCCGGCGCACTCCCCAGGTAACGTCTGACACGGGTCGGATTTCAGCCCGGATTTTTTGACTGTTCCCCAAAGAACGGAGAATGCTGAGGAAACGAGATTATCAAGGTAGGTTGTCTTTTCACTTTTTTGACAGGTGAATGTAAGATCTTGCCACTCACAGACAGAAAAAGGTCCAAGCAATGTCCTGGAAAAATTTGCAGATGCTCGAATTCTGCCTTTTTACATGGAGTTGAATGGGACCGATTAATTGTGCACCGAACCCTATAAGAGAGAAGGTAAAAAAAACGAAAATCTTTGTAAAACAGTCATTTTTCAATGAATTCAGATGAAATTTCGCACACAGATCAGGAATCAAAATAGAAATAATTTGAAAGTATTTTTGGAAGAAATTTAAATTTAAATTTTAAAATTTTATTGAATTTTAGTTTAAATTTTAAATTTTTCTTAAAATCATTTTTAAAGCCTAGCTCTCTTGAGGAAAGACTCAAATTGCATTATATACCAGAAAATGCAATTAAATGGCCATACACAAACAGGTTTGACCAGGATTTGACTAATCAATCCGAGCAGGCTGGCCGTGATACTCCGTTTTTGCAGACTGGCTAGCACTGCTGTGCAAGTTGATTTTTGTGATTGTATTCCCTTTTCTACTGAAATGTGCTATGAGTGCTTACTCACTTTAACTGTACCAGTATGATGACTTAGCATATGGGTATTTATTAAAACACTCTTAGGATACTTACACTCATTAGAACCGCCTCATAGAGATGGCACTTAAAGGCATAATGATGAGGATCCGCAGGGACTGGTCGGGACCATTCCCCCAAGCAGGTTCCCTGGCCTCATTGCTTAGACCAATAAAATTCAATTGTATTTGGCTGTTCAACTCACCGGGTCGAGGCTGTACTAATTTGAACACAAACTTAAACTTTTTCAGCTAAACAAATCAACTGCAGCCCCCCCCCCAGCTTCACCCGAGATCAAATTTTGTTCTTATTTCGACCACACAAGCAGTAGTATTGTTTGGTACTCATTAGAGTCGCCTCACACTCAAAATTGTTTATGAAGCTACTCATTAGAGCCGCCTCGCATAGATAATGACATAACACAGTTATCAAAGCTCATTTAGTTACCTAACCCCCAATGAAGCACTTTCACACAGATACTCGTATTACGTGCTTAAGCGGGTTGTGATATTTCTCGTTCGACGAGGCGGTTCTAATGAGTAATCTTTACTTACAGTCTTTTCAGAAATTTCAAATTTGAGATTTAGTTTCATCAAAAAATGAGGATGAGCAATTTCCATTATGATATGGGCATTAAATCTAGACCTAGGTCTCAAATCTTTCCCACTCTTACCATTTTGGTAGCATGTAAATTACGGAATATTTCACACTCAGAACTAGCAGTGTAGATCATGATTAGAATGAAATGATGTGTTTCGTCCAGCATCAGGCACTCATCAGTGAAGCTGCTCTACTTCAGACACAAAGTAAGTGGTATAAATTGCTGTTTTCAGCATGCTTGGGTGCAACGTAGCTTGGTTTTGGGGGCAAAGTTGAATGTGATTCAAAACTGTTCGCGATTTTGCTTAAAATCACTTTAAAATTTGATTTTTTAGCTTCAGTTTTTAAATTTTGTAACTAAAGTTTATGTGAGATTATCCTTTAATGACTCTTACAGATGCCTAAACTTTCCTTTTTGCTTTTGGGTTATTGAGATTCGTTGAAATAATTGAAACTATGAACTTTTTCATCAGACTAGTTTGAATAATTGAACTTTTGCATGTGTCAGCTTGTGAGGGGGGTCACATATGAAATCCTGGATTTGTATCGCTTTTTGGTGACTGAGTTAGTCTTTTTTGACGATTATTTGCTTAACTATATGAGTTTGATATGTCACAGAGACAAAATTTAAAAAATCGAAAATTTGCAGATTCTATAAGAGAGAAGGTAAAAAAAACGAAAATCTTTGTAAAACAGTCATTTTTCAATGAATTCAGATGAAATTTCGCACACAGATCAGGAATCAAAATAGAAATAATTTGAAAGTATTTTTGGAAGAAATTTAAATTTAAATTTTAAAATTTTATTGAATTTTAGTTTAAATTTTAAATTTTTCTTAAAATCATTTTTAAAGCCTAGCTCTCTTGAGGAAAGACTCAAATTGCATTATATACCAGAAAATGCAATTAAATGGCCATACACAAACAGGTTTGACCAGGATTTGACTAATCAATCCGAGCAGGCTGGCCGTGATACTCCGTTTTTGCAGACTGGCTAGCACTGCTGTGCAAGTTGATTTTTGTGATTGTATTCCCTTTTCTACTGAAATGTGCTATGAGTGCCTACTCACTTTAACTGTACCAGTATGATGACTTAGCATATGGGTATTTATTAAAACACTCTTAGGATACTTACACTCATTAGAACCGCCTCATAGAGATGGCACTTAAAGGCATAATGATGAGGATCCGCAGGGACTGGTCGGGACCATTCCCCCAAGCAGGTTCCCTGGCCTCATTGCTTAGACCAATAAAATTCAATTGTATTTGGCTGTTCAACTCACCGGGTCGAGGCTGTACTAATTTGAACACAAACTTAAACTTTTTCAGCTAAACAAATCAACTGCAGCCCCCCCCCCAGCTTCACCCGAGATCAAATTTTGTTCTTATTTCGACCACACAAGCAGTAGTATTGTTTGGTACTCATTAGAGTCGCCTCACACTCAAAATTGTTTATTAAGCTACTCATTAGAGCCGCCTCGCATAGATAATGATATAACACAGTTATCAAAGCTCATTTAGTTACCTAACCCCCAATGAAGCACTTTCACACAGATACTCGTATTACGTGCTTAAGCGGGTTGTGATATTTCTCGTTCGACGAGGCGGTTCTAATGAGTAATCTTTACTTACAGTCTTTTCAGGAATTTCAAATTTGAGATATAGTTTCATCAAAAAATGAGGATGAGCAATTTCCATTATGATATGGGCATTAAATCTAGACCTAGGTCTCAAATCTTTCCCACTCTTACCATTTTGGTAGCATGTAAATTACGGAATATTTCACACTCAGAACTAGCAGTGTAGATCATGATTAGAATGAAATGATGTGTTTCGTCCAGCATCAGGCACTCATCAGTGAAGCTGCTCTACTTCAGACACAAAGTAAGTGGTATAAATTGCTGTTTTCAGCATGCTTGGGTGCAACGTAGCTTGGTTTTGGGGGCAAAGTTGAATGTGATTCAAAACTGTTCGCGATTTTGCTTAAAATCACTTTAAAATTTGATTTTTAGCTTCAGTTTTTAAATTTTGTAACTAAAGTTTATGTGAGATTATCCTTTAATGACTCTTACAGATGCCTAAACTTTCCCTTTTGCTTTTGGGTTATTGAGATTCGTTGAAATAATTGAAACTATGAACTTTTTCATCAGACTAGTTTGAATAATTGAACTTTTGCATGTGTCAGCTTGTGAGGGGGGTCACATATGAAATCCTGGATTTGTATCGCTTTTTGGTGACTGAGTTAGTCTTTTTTGACGATTATTTGCTTAACTATATGAGTTTGATATGTCACAGAGACAAAATTTAAAAAATCGAAAATTTGCAGATTCTTGAAGGTGTTAGTACACAATTACAGTCTTCCGGTTTGGTAGCCCACGAAAATAGTACCTTTAGAAATTTAGCACTTGCCGTTTCTGGGCCCTTTATGGCGTAAATGGGTGCTTTATTCGACTTTTTATGTACATGTGATTCAACATTGGTCTATATTTGTCAGGCTGATGCAGAAAAATGCATCTTTGTGTGGACTATTTTGTCACAGACTCCCCGGCGCACTCCCCAGGTAACGTCTGACACGGGTCGGATTTCAGCCCGGATTTTTTGACTGTTCCCCAAAGAACGGAGAATGCTGAGGAAACGAGATTATCAAGGTAGGTTGTCTTTTCACTTTTTTGACAGGTGAATGTAAGATCTTGCCACTCACAGACAGAAAAAGGTCCAAGCAATGTCCTGGAAAAATTTGCAGATGCTCGAATTCTGCCTTTTTACATGGAGTTGAATGGGACCGATTAATTGTGCACCGAACCCAACTGCAGATTATTTACGGTAACGCGGTTCGTAGCGTATACACTATGTTTCAAAACCATATTCGTTTATGCTTTGGGAATGCTCCATGGTTTCATTTCGCGTTTTTTTGCTTTCAAACAAATAATTCTTTGATGTGCAGAAACCAACTAAACGGGCAAACTTTCAGGAAAACTGGCATTATTTAAGTGTGGCATATTGAAAAGATAATAATCTTGTGGACTTACATAATTCAAGCTGCAGGTAGATGGTGCGTTGTAATATATGCCACAAAATACATAGACGGTATTTACTTTTTGAGGTGAATACCAATTTTTTTTTCATCGAGTGCGATGGAAAAAATAAATATATTTTCATGAGTGCGGAGCACGAGTGAAAATGCTGTTTTTTTCACCGTATGAGATGAAATATATTTGGTATTTGCCGAAAAAGTAAACTTTCTTTTTGTTTTATACTTATCGGAAATACAGAAAGCACAGCCTAACTTTTCCTTGGTCGTTTCTCGTTCGATTTGACTTTTGCAGTGTGTTTATTGGGTATAACATTGGGTGTAAACATGTTTGCACCTAGAAAATGGCTTAGAGTCATCTTTTTACGAATGAAACGCATGAGATTAGCATTTGAAGAAAATCTATTGAGTGTGCCTTAGAGTAGGCGTCACATCGTCGCTTCAGTGCTATAGTGTTCTAAGTGACATTTTGGTCAAAAATGAGTTATGCATACCGTTGGAAAGGGGATCAAATGTTCTATCTACTGGTGAAGGTTTCATTTGCCTATCTCTTCCCAGTAAGCTTTAAATCGCTGTGAGTTTCTGTTCTATCTACAATAAGACAATTTCGTTCAGTGCTATAGTGTTCTTGATCCACATCTGAATTAAGGGTGAGGTTGGCGCCGTTAAACCGGTTTAAGCCCTCCAGTAAAATATTTTACTGACCGTTCCAAGGCGGTACTTCTTTTGTGGATCTTTTATGTTTTTGTTCTGTCTTGTGTTTGCTATGTTTTGTGCGCGTCTGTTTATATGTGCTTCGTGGTCACCTGCTGGGAAAGGGCTGACCTCTTGGCTCTCGTTTGTGGTGTCTTCTGTGAGTTTGTCACTTTCCCATTGGTATCCTGGGTCAGGTGTGGTACTTGATTGTATCGATTCCTGATCTTTGCAACCTTACTTACATTCTAAGTGATTTTCATCCAATGGCCAATGATGATTATGTCACGTGACTGTGTGAGTTCAGTGGCATAGTGTTCTATCTACATAAAATCACTTCCCTTGAAGGTGTTAGTACACAATTACAGTCTTCCGGTTTGGTAGCCCACGAAAATAGTACCTTTAGAAATTTAGCACTTGCCGTTTCTGGGCCCTTTATGGCGTAAATGGGTGCTTTATTCGACTTTTTATGTACATGTGATTCAACATTGGTCTATATTTGTCAGGCTGATGCAGAAAAATGCATCTTTGTGTGGACTATTTTGTCACAGACTCCCCGGCGCACTCCCCAGGTAACGTCTGACACGGGTCGGATTTCAGCCCGGATTTTTTGACTGTTCCCCAAAGAACGGAGAATGCTGAGGAAACGAGATTATCAAGGTAGGTTGTCTTTTCACTTTTTTGACAGGTGAATGTAAGATCTTGCCACTCACAGACAGAAAAAGGTCCAAGCAATGTCCTGGAAAAATTTGCAGATGCTCGAATTCTGCCTTTTTACATGGAGTTGAATGGGACCGATTAATTGTGCACCGAACCCAACTGCAGATTATTTACGGTAACGCGGTTCGTAGCGAATACACTATGTTTCAAAACCATATTCGTTTATGCTTTGGGAATGCTCCATGGTTTCATTTCGCGTTTTTTTGCTTTCAAACAAATAATTCTTTGATGTGCAGAAACCAACTAAACGGGCAAACTTTCAGGAAAACTGGCATTATTTAAGTGTGGCATATTGAAAAGATAATAATCTTGTGGACTTACATAATTCAAGCTGCAGGTAGATGGTGCGTTGTAATATATGCCACAAAATACATAGACGGTATTTACTTTTTGAGGTGAATACCAATTTTTTTTTCATCGAGTGCGATGGAAAAAATAAATATATTTTCATGAGTGCGGAGCACGAGTGAAAATGCTGTTTTTTTCACCGTATGAGATGAAATATATTTGGTATTTGCCGAAAAAGTAAACTTTCTTTTTGTTTTATACTTATCGGAAATACAGAAAGCACAGCCTAACTTTTCCTTGGTCGTTTCTCGTTCGATTTGACTTTTGCAGTGTGTTTATTGGGTATAACATTGGGTGTAAACATGTTTGCACCTAGAAAATGGCTTAGAGTCATCTTTTTACGAATGAAACGCATGAGATTAGCATTTGAAGAAAATCTATTGAGTGTGCCTTAGAGTAGGCGTCACATCGTCGCTTCAGTGCTATAGTGTTCTAAGTGACATTTTGGTCAAAAATGAGTTATGCATACCGTTGGAAAGGGGATCAAATGTTCTATCTACTGGTGAAGGTTTCATTTGCCTATCTCTTCCCAGTAAGCTTTAAATCGCTGTGAGTTTCTGTTCTATCTACAATAAGACAATTTCGTTCAGTGCTATAGTGTTCTTGATCCACATCTGAATTAAGGGTGAGGTTGGCGCCGTTAAACCGGTTTAAGCCCTCCAGTAAAATATTTTACTGACCGTTCCAAGGCGGTACTTCTTTTGTGGATCTTTTATGTTTTTGTTCTGTCTTGTGTTTGCTATGTTTTGTGCGCGTCTGTTTATATGTGCTTCGTGGTCACCTGCTGGGAAAGGGCTGACCTCTTGGCTCTCGTTTGTGGTGTCTTCTGTGAGTTTGTCACTTTCCCATTGGTATCCTGGGTCAGGTGTGGTACTTGATTGTATCGATTCCTGATCTTTGCAACCTTACTTACATTCTAAGTGATTTTCATCCAATGGCCAATGATGATTATGTCACGTGACTGTGTGAGTTCAGTGGCATAGTGTTCTATCTACATAAAATCACTTCCCTTGGAGAAATTGCTAAAAATTGCAGCTACCTCCCTCACATAAATTTAAATTTCCTTAACTGAAGTGGTTTGTCGGTCTTATGACGAACTAATGGCTAAATCGGCTACTTTTAGGTCCAAATAATCTGCTCAGTCAAAAATATAACGCAAATTGATCCATAGACAGAGTAATAAGCTGTAGAAACAGATTACCTCCCTTACACATATTTAAACTGCTTTATTTGGAGTAATCTGTCGATGTAATTACAAACTAATGGTTAAATTTGATTCTTTTAGGTCCAAATAATCAGTTCAGTCTAAAATATTATACAAATTGACCCCATTGACAGAAAAATTAACTGTAGAAACAGATTACCTCCCTTACATAAATTTTAATGGCATGATCCATGCGGTTTGGTACTGTTAAGCCAATAAATGACTAAATCAGCTGCTTTTAGGCACAAATAATCATTTCTGTTCAGACTAGTATATGAATTGACTCCATAAACATAATAATAAGCTGTAGGAAAATATAGAACACTATAGCACTGAACGCAGAATACGATTTTTAGGGCATAATGTTCTATCTGCAAACTGTAAAATGCCCGTAAATTCCATATTTCTGTGCAAAATTCTTCAAACCTAGGTCATTTACACTGTATGTATATATTCTAAGCCTCTGGTATGATTCTAAGGTATGTGATAAATAAGGCATCAAAAATCAGGATGCTAAAAGTTTCAAACTCATTTTTCTCAAAACTTGTGCAATGGTAGATAGAACACTATAGCACTGAAGCGACGACATGCAAACTGGCGCTACGCCAGGCCAAACAGTGACGTCATTATGTTTGATTTTGACGTGACAGCATGCGTAGCCTTATTTCTGATAAATATCCTTCACTTAAACTGTTTTGATAAAACATCCCAGTCCCAAAATAGCCAATAATACCTTGTTATTGCTACAGTGAACATATAAATCAGTGAGAACATACAGTGAGAAAATATCGTATTTTTTCACCAGCGACTTATACAGTCACTGGTGAAAAAAAAAATACGATATTTTCTCACTGTAGAAAATACCAATTTTACTCACATTTGATATGCATTGAATTCACTGCTTGTGATAAAATAAAGTAGCGCAAGTCTACGGGAATTTGGAATTTTCAAAACAGTTCGTCAGAACCAAAAGTGCTCCCTAACTTTTTCCCATACGTATTCAATAAAATAAGCAGTCAGGCCATGAGGTCATATTAATCTTTTTTCATGCTCAACTCAACTAGGCAGGAAATTAATCATGCTCATTAAAGTTAAAATGCCAACAATTGTTGACATTTTAACATTTATTAGCGTGATAAATAAACCGTTCAGAGTTTGAAAGCAAGAAAAGTCTTTATTTTTCAACATTTTAGTTTTACGAGCCGTTGAATGTTCATGCTCAGTTGAGTTGAGCAAAGAAAAAAGTTTTATAACCTCGGGTCAAGTCTCTCTCCCTCAGCGAGATGATTGTCAGACTAGAAAATACTCAAAGAAATACATAAAAAGCAGGACTACGTACGATTTTTGAAAAAGGTTTAAGACATCCAAGAATACTCCCAAGGACATTTTGCAGACAATATAAGGTTGGGGTCAATAGACAGTGATATGGGGAACTAACCCTTATAACTCTGATTTAATGTCGAATACATATTGTCACTAGTGCATTTTATGGGGTTGTCGGTCAAAACAACTTTATTTCAGTCCCTGGAGATTGTTTATCTTAGCAAACAGTGCAGACCCTAATGAAATGCTGCCTTATCAAGCGGCATTCCATTTGGGTCATCACAGTTTACTGGTAGGGTTAAAATCGAAGCAAACATGGAAGCCGTGGACGCATGCTGATGGTTGTAATTAGAACAAACTATGGAGGACAAGTTGTCCTCTCTTTTAAGATGATGTTCCAGCGTGTTGATATCTTAAGGGTTAGTTGTTGCCGATATCGGTTTGTGTCACTACAAAAATCAGAAATACAGTTTTCCTGCAACTCCAAAGAAAATGCTTTGATTCGCTTTTAGGTTTGCATTGCTCCAAATTAAAGGAAGACATGGGAAATGTTTTGCTTTAATGTCAAACTTTGACATTGTTGTGACCGGTTTATTGTGAAAACAACAGGACCATTGGGAGTATGTCTACTGTATAAAAGCAGCCACAGCAACCAACATCAGCAAACAAGGGAACATAAACACAATAAATTCAGCAAATTAACATGTCTACATTTAACTCATACATGTATAATCCGAATGGGCCTGTAAGACGAGCCCTTTTCCAGTTCCAGGGGCGATGGGTGGTTTTTCTTTTCAAATTTTAATAGAACATTCTGTAAGCAAACAGTGAAGATCCTGATCAGACAACACATTGTGCGGTGTCTGATCTAGTTCTGCACTGTTTGCTGGCGTCCCGTAAAATGATAGCTGGGCTTATATGGGTTTTTTGGTGTATGTGTTTGTTTGTGTTGATGCATTACGTCTCAGTCAACAATTTTTCAGTCGTATCAGGATGATACGAATATGGCTTAATGAAAATGTAGACACAAGCCTGAAAATCAATCCAGTCAGGCGAGACTCATTTTCTGTGCACTAAACGGGTGGATTAATGGCATCTGACTTGTTCATGTGGACACTTAGGACTCTGATTCGGCCGTGATCTGAATACAGGTATTGTTGTTGAGTTTGTAGGCTTTACACGGGTGAATTACCCCCAGGTATCATTTGTACATTCACATGCACACTTTACATTAGTGTATAAAGCGCAAATATGTTTTAAACTCCAAATACTAATTGTATGTAATAAATCAAGCATTACTATAATCTTGAAATTGACTTTTCATTGGATTGTCACTGGTTGATATAAAGCATAGGCACACATATAATATTTTGTTAGATTTTTTGCCCATCTGGGTGTGCCAAAATCCTGGCCGCCCTAACAATATGCCTCTGCGTTTTCTAACGCTAATAAGTTACATTGCGATGGTAATTATCCTACCAAATTATATAATAACAAAAAAAAAATATAACATGATTTATCATGTAATTAAAGGCGGCTTTATGGGTGTATATATGGTTGCGAGAGGTGTATCGTTTTAGCACATGATGAAGACCGTGTTGTTAATGTAGTGAATGGGGACA
>CAXHUL010000198.1:45684-56319 GCA_964019695.1 Loripinus fragilis
GTAGCAGTAGCAGTAAGATAGTTTATTTAAGTGTCACATCTCAAATATATACAAATAAAACATACAGTAAAACTAAAGATATTCGAGATCCTGCCTAAAGTAAAGGGCACATGAGACACTATTTGACAGTAAAAAGCATGAATTTATAAAATGATATTTACGTTAAAATATCAATGCATTTTGTGTAAGATCTTCACATCATCATCTCTATGGCAAAGTCAGTTACAGACCCCCTTCCTTGGGTTGATTGTGATATGTCGTCCAGAGTATGGGCTGGTACAGTCGACCCTACCAGACACTGGACAATACAGTGACAGCTATTATAGATCTATAACTAAGCAAATATTTATGTGTTCAAAAATCGTCTTTTGTTCATTCTAGTAAAACATTTGCTAACTGTAATTGTAATTCTTCAGAGTTCATTAAAAGACAAGTTTATCTAAGGATTCATAATGTTTAAAAGTCGGGTTTATTCTGAGCGCTGATTGAAACAATTCATATCTTAGATCACTGTAAAACTCACAATCAACCAAAAAATGGGTCTCATCTTCCACTGAGCTTGCAGAACAATATGTACAAAGTCGCTCAAATATGGGAGTTTTCGGTCGGGTATACCTTCCAGTTTCAATTGCCAAAGGAAAATTACAGCTACGAAATTTGGCAAGTACACGTCTGTGGCCCTTGCTCATAGTTTGTTTCACATAAGATTCTGTCTTCAGAACGGTATTTTCTATAAGTTCTCAATTCGTTTCCATTGAGAGCGTTACCTTCACTCATTAACTTTTGTAACCATTTGTCTTTATCTATGTCATTCAATATATCACGAGCCACAGAAACACAGGATGATTTATTAGGGTTTGTGGCCAACATCAAAGTAAGTAAGGTTGCAAAGATCAGGAATCGATACAATCAAGTACCACACCTGACCAAGGATACCAATGGGAAAGTGACAAACTCACAGAAGACACCACGAACGAGAGCCAAGAGGTCAAGTCACCCAGTTATGTGTATCAATAAATTTTAGCATCTTTTTCTCCAATGATCTACCTTTAGTGAGAGACCAATTGTGGACCCGTCGTACAATCCTGTGCTCTGGCATATTATGTAGCCTACACCACAAACGAACAGATTCAACTTTTTGGTTAACTTCGCAAGAGCTCCATCCTAGATCACCCCTCGAAGACACATTAGAACAATGTTTAGTTACATCCAGAAAATATCTGCATGCTTTATTAAGCACTGCCTCTATTTCAGAAAACTTTGTTAGGCCCCATATACCTGAGCAGAAGAACAATACCGGTTCCACTATGGTCTCTACTAATTTCGTATAAACATTTATACTCATGCCTCCAGCATGTAAGATCTTTGAATATAAAACACCTAATGCTCTACTAGCTGATTTAGCTATTTCTCGTACAGAAAACTTCATATCTAAATACTCATTCAACCAAAAGCCAAGATACTTATAACTACTTGACAGTTCAGTTTTCTTTTTACCACATATAAAATTGTATCTAGTTACATTTTTAGCCTTTGGTCATAGTTTGAGTTAATAAAAGTGGTTGGTACGTCAAAAACTGGTAATTTCCTTCGTTTTCTGTCGATATATTTGTGGGTATTTAAACAGGATGTTTGCATTGTAAGAGTATTAACTATATTAACAAATTCCACCATTGAAATGCAGCCGAATATCTTTTTAAAGATATTTCTTGGTTTAGTTGACCGTAACCTACTAATGACGGCAATTCTTCGCTACGGAAGAGGTTTCGTGCCATACATAAATTCAAAACCGTCGACGCAGATATTTGTTTACATTTCTCGCGTTTTAACTATCATTCTTTCAGCGTCAACTTGAAAATCATATTTAAACCTGATGAAAAAGTGCAAAAGAATAATAAATAAACATAACGTACTACTAAATCTCTGCGATAGATGAGTAACTATTTCATGGCATGTACTTTCTTCCATACAGAGATCAAGTCAGCTTTTTAGGTCAGGACTTCGTCTAAAAACTCTGAAGCTTTACAATAGTTTACGTCCTACATGTAAATACAGTCGGATGCAAGATTATTTGCTCAAATTGTCCCCCTGGTTACCTTTTGGTCACATTTTTAATTCTAGTTGCATAAATTGATGTCAATCATGAGAAGATGTTTTTGTAATGATTTTCCTTAACATGTTACTCTATAGATTTTATCGATGTTTCTGAAAGTTGGCGGCCATCTTGGAAATATGCAAATTAGATAGTGAAGACGCCATTTTTCAGCTTTCCAACATTGGATTTTGGATTCAGCATACCCTAATACCCCTAATAGATATCTCAAAACCTTTTCATCACCAAATGACTGTACCTTCTTAAATAAGCGTCTTTTTCGATTTTTTTCTGACTATCACAATAAATTTTAGAAATTCATACACATACGCGCTCGCTCGAGTGCGCATGCTCACACACACACCGGCGAAGCATTGGCTGGTGTATATGACTGCCCATCTAATTTGGAGAAGTTTGATAAAGATGTGTTTTAAGGTATAGTTTGTTTATTATTTATTGTTTATAGTTTTCGAATAAACGCCCTCGCAGTCTGACTCAGTTTCACGAATAACAGATTTGCTGTATTCATTCTAACAATTAAATTTTATCCATTTGTAACATATGCCAATCCTATTATTATTTATTATTCTCCATAAATCGACGAATGTGCAACATCGTGTAAACGACATCTTGTGGTTTTCAAAAGGACCTCAGACAATTTATGCCCACTCTTTTTATATTCCTGTGGTTGATATAACAGAAAGTTATATACATTGAAGTGTGAAATTTGTATCGAAACTGTATATATTCTCAAAGTGGCGAATCACTACCGCGATGGCGAAGGCGGTACTGCGCCTGAAAACTTTGGCATCATTCCATCATAGAACATGATCGGTTTGATTTTTTAACGCCCGAAGGCCGAATAAGGGCTCTTATGTGCATGTCATGTGTGAAATACTCTTGTTCTGAGCTAAAACTGGCAAAACATCTGCATACTTTCTTCGTTTTGGCATAAACTGAAGAAATCCCGTTCTGGGTTCGATTTGGTTACGGTTCTCATCTCAAAGCAAAGCATTGCCGGATTTTTACATAGTTAGCTCATCCTTTTACCAAAAAATCAAAACAAGCGAGAGTACCTACCCTTGTTTGGCTTTTCCGTGACGATGCCACTATCGCGAAAATTCCCGGATGTGACGAAGGAAAAAATTTACGTTAACACGATTTCGCGGTAGTTCCGCTAATGCCCACCCGTGATTTTATTTGCTAGTGGTGACATTGGTCCAATGGATTTCGATGTAATATAAATTTGAGGTACAACCATATATTTCACATTCTTGATAAATAACAGCATTGAATTATATTTTGAAATGCTTTACTGTGACAAATCAAACTTCCACATACCAATATTCAAATGAGAAATGAATTTTAAGAGCGCCTGTTGGTTTTACTTTTTTTTGCCGATTTTTGAATGTATTGTTTGTTAAATAACCTCAATATATAGGACTTTTGAGACATTTTTGCTTCTCAGCATAACTGTGAAAGTAGAATGTGGTTTTATTGACAATTAAATGTACTGTACAATTACAATGAATGCTTTAAGGTGGTACGGGACTCATGTCAAAAGATAACCGAGTGTTTTAAAAAAAAAGTAAGAGTTATCTTTATTTATTGTCTTAATACGTACAAGTATTGGCGTTCACAAAAAATATAATTTATCAACACATCTGTATGACCAAATATATCTTGACCGTCTGGTCCAGTTTAACCCCTTAATGCGTTCCGAGTTATATTCTTTGACTTTTCGCTTACTGTAAAGGCGGCGCCTCATGAATGCGTAATTAGGACTGGTCAACCTTAGGCATAGGTAAAGCTGAAAATGAGGCGTGGTTTTATTCAAAAGTAACTGTATCATCTTGCGCCATTATCTCAGTATAGACACAAAACACATTATTTAGTCCTTAAAACGCCAGCAAAATAACTGCGTCTGAAAATGTCTAATTAACATAAGCATAGAGGCAAACATTGTGGACCTAGATCAGACTGCTCCTACAGGAGCAGTCTGATCTGGGTCCGCACTGTTTATCTTTGAGGCTTCGAATATTTTAGTGGACGACAAAAACATACATTTTGTGATTATGCGCTTTAAGGGTTGATAAAAGTGAGTTCAGTGTGTATACGGTTAGGATTTTCATAAAATTCACGCACGTTTGCGCGGCCCAAGCAGCTTAATAATTCTTCACCAAACTATACATAGAACATGATTTCTCTTGTTTAGCAGATGAACTAGCCGAACAACGCCCAGATATGAATATTAAAGTTACCACCTTTACAGTAAGCGAAAAGTCTATTAATACCTGGTCAGGCAATTCTGGTCAGGAAAGTAAATATTCATGCGTATTCAATGTATGTACTATTCGCTGATAAAGTGTCTTGCCCCATGACACAACACTATGACTCTGGTGATTCACAAATAAGTAATCCTTCGATCCCCTGTTTAACACTTCACAAGCTGAGTCACTGTGCTTCTTAAGTCCATTATCTTTGATTATAACGTCGTAGGTGGGTGGGCTCCCTTTTTTAGCCTGGATGAAACCCGGACACTGTGAGAGCGCTCGCCAAATGCTGGGGCGTGCCTTTGCGCTATTTTTAGCTAGCCAGTGGGGAGTTTTTTGACTGAGGCTTATTTTGTGTGTGTGTATATATATATATATATATATATATATATATATATATATATATATATATATATATATATATATATATATATATATATATATATATATATATATATATATATATATATATATATATATATATATATATATATATATATATATATATATATATATATATATATATATATATATATATTACGAGCTGTGAATAATCTAATATGGGCCGTTCACATATGCATGCTTGTCTAAGCATTAACTAATTGCATTTATAAAAAGAACTAAACTCGAGTATCATCCCTTCTTTACCCATTGCCTCAGTGGTAGAATGTTCAACTTGAGACCAAGTTGTCCTTGGTTTTATCCCTATTGCTTGTTTGTTTGTTTACGTATTTGTTTGTTCGTTTGTGTTTATCATGAGAGTGACATAACGACATGTACCATTAGTGGTTTACAAATTTTGGTAACGCTATGTTATGACGTCCGTAATGGTTTCTCATATAATTATATTGCAACATCAAAGCATAGTTCCACGTAATTTCTAAACGCGATTTAAATGTAGTTTTAGGTTCATACAATAAATAGAACCTTACAGTCGTGCTCCTGTATTATTAAACCTATTAAGCTTGTCACGAATAAGTGACAAAATTCTTGGCAAGCCTCGCATTTCATCTCTTTTAACAGCTCGTTTAATAACTTCAATATTGGGATCAAACGTGATTTTCTATGCATTACCACCTGCTAGAACACCAGGATGATGTTGAAACCCAAACCAGAAAGGCGAGGGTTATGACTACCCCTGAGGGGTCTAGCAGATATTAGTGTATCAGAAAACCATTATTGCAAAATATAAGGTCATTTTCTCGCTTGTAAACTTGCAACAACGTTTTCGAAATAGAACATTTTTCCAGATCAAAGACTTGCGTCATCCTGACGACACTTTTATACGCTTTACTGCTGATAGTGTCAATTTTGTAACGAATGCAGAATACGTATACTGTAAGTAAAGTAAAGAAAAAAAGAAGAAAAGAATAAAAGCAACAACAAAAATGCTGTGAATCAACAGCACGTGAATTGCCTCTCTCTCTCTCTCTCTCTCTCTCTCTCTCTCTCTCTCTCATACACTCATCCTCATTTTGGCACCCACAAGCGCGCGCGCGCGCGAACGCACTTATAAAGGTCTTAAGGGGTCCCAGAACGTGCCAAAGGAGGAGCAGACAAATAATAGGCTTTTCGCACACGGACCTAAATTAAACATCAACTCAAACAATACACTGTCTACGCACACGGAATGAAGCAGGTATGGCACTCCATGCCTGTCTTTATTTCAGAGGTAAAAAAAAGAAAATAGCACAAAACAGAAAAACGAGCACGGTGACATATGCTTTTTAATTAATTATAGTTTCTACGCAAAATTTCCTTCAAAATAATAATTTTTTTGTTTCTATAGTTACATTGCGTGACATTTTTTATTCAAGATTTAAACGATTTTTTGGCCTTAATGTTTTTTACAAAATAGATTTTAGCTTAAAAAATAAGCTACGCGCCTTTTTTTCGCTGTTTTTTGTGTTCTTTAGTAGCCAAAAGCATGTAGCGTATTCCAAGGAAAAAAAAGGCATTTCTCACTTATATTTTTTTTAAAATATGAGAAATTGATATTTTGAAAAACTCATATTTTACGATTTTTAAAGTTTAATAACTTTTTAAAAAGCACGGTAAGGTCATGTTATTTTTGTCAAAATAGATCAGTTTTGAGCTATTTTTAACATATCAAAAGATGGTAACTTTTTGGACATATGCTGGTCAGTCCGGTACTACCTTAAGTGTTGCTATCAAAATTTGAAGAGCTTACCAGAGAAACTGTCTCTCTTTTTAAACGTTATGAGCCATGACACGTGCTTTCCAACAATGTGGCATTTTGACAAGTGTAGACTCAGACAAGTCTGTGCAGTCTCCTTTTAGGCTTAAAAACCTCAAATAGTGTTCAGTCAGTAGCTTAACACTCAAAGGATATTTGAGCGACAAGCAAAGGCTCTTATCAGACTGCCCGTATGCTCAGGCTGATCTGAGGCTTTGCTGGTCGCACATACCACATTGTTGGAAATCTCATTTATTTTATACTTAGCAGTGAAATCAATGCATATCAAAAACAAATAAAAGTGATATCAATCACAAGTGAAATGATATAATATCAATAGTGATTGATATCAGCCTTTATTTTCACTGTAGCGTTTTTGGATCACCTCTGACTTTTCCATTCACTTAATGCAGCTCACTTCGAAAGTTCAAACGCCAATAACTTTCTTATTTGAGAACAAAAACATCAAGTGTGGGTAGTTATTTTCTTAGTTAGAACATGAGGAACATTTTGGTACCAAAATAGTTCAGATTTGCTGAAATTTTTCGATTTTGAATTTTCAACACCTCCCGCTTCAGTGAGTGAGGCAATGCATGTAACCTATGCTACGCAAAATAATCAACAAATAATGACGTCGCTTATGACGTCACCTGTCTCGCACTTTGACGCTGAATACATTTCTTTTTATCTGTAAGTCCTGGTGTATAATAGATCATGTAGATTGATCCAGGTATTATGTAACAAATACTCCTTTGTCTTCTTTTACATTATTCTGATTCGGCTTGAAGCATGGTTAACAAATTGATTAACTGTTAATCTTCTAAATAGGAGTATAAAATAAAAAGAAAATTTACTTTTTTAGTAAATACCAAATATATTTCATCTCGTGAGTTGAAAACATCGAAATTTTCATTCATGCTGCGCACTCATGAAAATTCTGATGTTTTCAACACACTCGATGAAATATATTTTGTATTCAACTCAAAAAAGTAAGATCTCTATGCACTGGCTCATATGATAATGAATGTTATAATTGAATACCTTTTTAGGTACTGGTAATTAAAAAAAAACGCGTTTTGTGTACAGAAACTTATGATAATTGGTCGGTAGCATACATATATTTCTCTGCCAAATATCAGACTCAAACGTATTGTTTAACACTAGTAGTATCGCCGGTGTGCAGACAGAATGCTTCAAAATACAAAGATAAATGGTTTAAATTTGTTATTTATGAAAATGTGTTGTAATTCACTTTAACACATACAATGAAGAATGGATCATTTAATTTCATCAAACGTATATTTAGCAAAAATCTTGAAAAACTTCAAACTTTGAAATATATCTGTCAGAAAAGTGTAAAAATATTCCAGGTAACGAATTCACATAGAAAACTATATTGAGTTGTTATGAAAGTAATCAGTTTAAGATTTGATTATATATTTTAAAAGCTATGATATCACATCTACTATAAGAGTTACCAGCACAATAAGTTTAGAAAATATTTTAGTATTATAATCAACAGGAATGAACAGTGATTCCAAAGAAAGGTCCTATTTCAAATTGTACATAGAACATAATAAATAAACTCCCAAATGATAGAAGAGGGTCTGGATGTGGTATAATGATTAGTGAATAATGGCCCTTTTTAAAATGAAAAGTGAATAATGAGCAAAAATATAATGAATAGTGAATAATGAGGGCGTAAAAATTAATGAATAATCCTGTTGTTTTTTTTAATGAAGTGAAAAAAAAATTAATGAATAGTGAATAATCAGATTTCTTTGCCACCTTTCTTACTTTTAATGATAAAATGGTCTTATTTTGATGAATAACCCAAATTTTAATGAGATTAATAATGGGCTAAATTTTAATGAATAGTGAATACCAGACCCCCCCCCCCATCCAGAACCTCATAGAAGAAACTGGATAAAATGATTGATGGTATGAATAATATTAGTTTGACAATAAGAATCACACTTGAAATTTCTGATATTTTGTTACACTGGCCGTACCGTTGAACTCCAACAAGTTAATTCAATATGTAAATTACCGAACCTGTTAGTGAATTACATTACCCTTTTCAGTTGTGGCTATTCCAAAATCCTGATGAAGAACCCAACTAAGCTTTCAATCCAATAGTTGGAATGTTAAGTCATAATTTCATTTGTCTGTTGTTGGACTAGATTCATCCAGAACAATTAGATTTTTTAATAAAATACTTATCGTTGAAGTCTTTGTTATTACGACATGGCAACTGTCATGTGGTGTATTTCGGACAAATTTACTGGAACTCACGTGGTTATATAAGAAAACAATTATATCATCAGACGGTATATGTTTTAGACAGTTCTCCTGCTTTAAAGACCGGAGTGCAAGTATAAATGAAAACCAAAGCACAAAATGGCCAGTTGTTTCCACCACACTCAGCTTACAACAGGTTAACATGCTCCTCAATAATTCCAAATATTATGGGACTTACATCACAGATAGCCACAGTTTTTGGCATAATTATTCTTTTAAATGATGTTTTGAATCCTTGAAATTTTCAAGCTCAGTAGTTGTCTATAAATATGATTTCCAGAAAATAATATTTGCTGTCTGCTACAAAATTTGAATTTGCCCCACAAATGATTGACAGTTCTACCATTGGCTGAGAGCTAGCTGCTGTATTAGTCATCCACTACGTAATAGTTATACCATGGGTTGTCCGCCTGTACGTGGAGATAATCCACGAGCTTTAGCGAGTGGATTATCTTACGTACAGGTGGACAAACATGGTATAACTATTTCATACCACCATCATCAGTGTAGGCCATGCACACCACGAGATATTTCATGCTAAAGTTGGTAAAGGTGGTATAAATAAAGGTAATGATTGACATTTTGCGAGAAATTAGCACATGGGAAGAAAGCAGATATTTTACTGATTCAAGTCTGTTTCATTTTATCAATCAGATGATTGAGTTTATGTACATTGCATCACATGACCCACCGTTAATCAGAGAATTACAATGATCAGTCAGATCGGATCAGCTATCGTACGACAAATCTATTTTCATTATTTGGTGGTTAAACACAGTTGTGGGATTATAAAAAAACTAACTTTTTTGCCTTTCAACTTAGATAGTATCAAAAATATTTTTATTGTAGTTATGTTAAGCCGTAGTTATCTCCCCATCCGCGGCCTTTGGTTTGAGCACCATAAAATCTGTTTTTGAATAATTAATGCCTCGGTTACATTTGCCTTACGACGAGTATACGATGTTCGTACGATGACCAAATCACCGTTTCCGTGCGGCCTCCGCAGGGTGACCTTGCGACCATCGTACGGATTTACGGGCATCGTGGCCTCTACGATTTTGTTTAACTCCGCACAATGACAAATTTGAAAAAATCGCAAGCCCGTAGACACATCGCAGTGACATCGTACGATCCTCGTACGGGCACCGCACGGTGATCGTGAGGACAAAGCAGGGTTTTAGATTGTCATCTTGGCCCATAAATGATCGTAGACTCTTGCGATAGTCGTAAGGAGCCCGCAAGGTCGCCGCACGATGCCTTTGCAGGGCCCATAAAATCGTACGGACATCGGACGGTCATCCTGCGGTAACCCCAAGGCGATGGCACGACGATCGTGCGGTCGCCTTGCGACGTGTCAACAATTTCCCGGAGTCTTATCATTAGCTGTTTGTTTTCATTTCAATTTGTCTTCAGGCGATGTCTCTAATACCACCACTCAGCGTGACACAATATGGACACAGTTCAGTTTGCTGATGGAAGCAGTCTAATCGTGGGCGGATCCAGAGGGGGAGACAGGGGGTCCGGACCCCTCCCTGGAAAATCACAAAAATATAGTTTTTAGCAGTACTTGTCCAGATCCCGTAGAAAATCTCAAAGCTACACATGTACCAAGCCAGCATTACATGACGGGCCATCATCGGTCCGCCAGCGAAACACCATTTAAAATGACGTTTCGCTAGTTGGCCAATAATGACCCCCGCTTTTAGTGGTATTTGGATCCTCTTAACCCCTTATCAACTAAAAAAAAGTTGAGTTGGACCCCCTCTGACATA
>CAXHUL010000198.1:56519-84879 GCA_964019695.1 Loripinus fragilis
ACTTTCTGGATCCGCGCATGCTAATCAGGGTCCATAGAGTATGCTGCCATGATGAAAGTGTCTGAAGTGCAATTCAAAATATGCTCCTAACCTGAAATGCATATGCATTTTCAGTATATGTATTACTGGTTGGATAAGGGGTTTAATAAATTAGATAAGATAAATGAAAAGTCCAGATATTTTTTTTGTGATTTATAACTCTGGGATTTGAATTTGAGTATTGCTTCAAGGAATAAAATATATAGGTCTCGTAGTGAGAACATGTGACTAGTTCGAACATTGAAATTAGAATGAATGAATGTTCTTCAAAATGTATTTTACTCAAAACGAGTGGCAAATGTGCTGATCAGGCCGGGTGGAAGAAAGCGCATTCTGGTCAATACCTTTGTTGTTCGCATGCAGCGACTTCTTTTTTGCTTATGACGAAGATTGTATGTGTTGCTGGCCGAAGAGTGCCTTTGTTCTATTAAACTGAATAAAACCATAATAAGCGTTTTAGTCTACGCTGATACACTTAAAGCATCTTTAAATTTTCAATTAAAGTGATACTTTTCGAATTATAAAAAGGGGTTGCAATATTCTGTGGTTTAAACTTTATGAAAACTGCAGAACTTAGAAATTGACATTAAAATATACACAAACGTATCACGCTGTTCCATACCTTGGGACCTCTTCATAGCGTGATTTGTGATCACATGACTCTGAAACATATATAGTTCAAATGGAATACAAAAATGAACATGGATAGCCGTTTAAATCCATGCATATAATTACACAACAATTGCACAGTCAGCGTACCGACTCCTTGCGACTTCCGCATGGTCATCGTACGGGCATCGTGCGATTTATAGGAAGGTCGTGAAGATAACACGATGATTGTACGATAACCTTGCGCTGTCGTACGATATCCGCAAGGTCTCTATAAAGTTTGTTCTAGTTTGTCGCCGAAAGAAATCGTAAGGTGATCGTAAGCAATGTAAACACATACGTCGTAGCTTATAGCCCCCTACGATGCCGAAAAAATCGTAGAGAAAATCGTAGACCAATAAATCGTACGACGACCGTGGCAAATGTAACCGAGGCATTAGATGTACGTCCATTCATAAATCACACATTGAAAATTTGACTTTTTCACAAGTTACTTTTAGGGAAATTTCACGCTTTAAAGCTGCATAGTCTGTAACTTTTGATCTTCTAATTTTAAAAATAATGTTTTTATTTTTCAAGAACACAGTAAAAAATACTCAAATTCAGGTAAACATTTTACCATTTTCGTAAATCTTAACAAGGTATCACTATCAAAACAACTGCATTTATGTTAAAATTCAACGGTCTAGAATTACTGGAGGGACGCAAATAATTACCAACAAGAGAAAAAAACATCTGTTTGATGAGATAATTCACTTTTCCATGCAGTTTTCAGCTGTACTGAGCATTTTTATTGTGAAAACATTTTACAAATGATTTAAAAAGAAAATAAAATTTTTCAAAAAATGTTTATAGTTACAGAGTATGCAGCTTTAACAGGACATCTTCTTTGTAAACTTAACTGTTTTAACGGACTATGTGTTTGCGAACAGTGATGGCTCTGACAAGATTGCATGTTTGCGCAGACTCGTCAGAGCCTTTGTTGAACGTCTCTACAAATACATACGACAAGAGTATACATATATGTATGTGTTGGTTCAATTTTGAATATCGCCCCCCCCCCCCCTCCCCTCATGGATTAATATTGTATGACGCACACCTGCGCGACAAGCACCGGTATTCTTATCTCCGCAAGCCAAGAGTACTTCGGATACTAAGTCTAAGTATTTGCGTATGGAACGAAGCGTATTAAGTACCCGTGACTTGCGAAGATGTTAGACGGATGGCTGAGAATGGGTTTGCTCCCCCCCCCCCCTAGGGAATTTTGCAGACATATCCTATCTTGTAGAGAATTGAAAGCCGAGTCTTTTAAGACGCGTTTGCACTCTGTGCGTTGGGGCGTTAGTCTGTAATAGCCTGTAACATACGGTACTTTATCAAATTAAGAAAAAGTAAATTGAAAGTTTGGGCTACAAATTAAAGACATTAAAATATTTATTTTTAAAAATCATTCATATAGTCTGCATACTGGATATCTTAACTACGTATGACAGCCATTTGAACAAAATTGCGGCTTCCTAAGGTGTCATATGCGTTACATAAATCAGATAACCCATTAAAATTTGCAAGTGTGGCTAACATCATTTATATTCACAATCTCTCTGTGTGTTTTGCAAAATGTTTTTAACCATGTCTGACTAGCTTATGCAATTGGCTAACAGAAAAACCAAAGTTTGTTTCCCTAGCTTAAATAATTTTTCTGGAATAAGCATTTAAACAACCCAACCCCTACCCAGTTTTAAGGTGAAATGTTTGGTATTAAAACTAAAGTAAAAATAGTTAAAAATATTTGCAGTTGATGAATGTATTTCATTGTTTGGGATTTATTTGCTTATATGAAAAGACTCATAAATCTGCAAGTTTGTTGCAAAATTTTTAATATCAGAGGCTGTAACATATGTTACCTGATGTAATAAATGGGCAAGCTCATTGTCTTAACGTAAGATATGCCTAAAAATGTTTTAATCTGCCAGAGGGAATTTTGCAGACATATTCCTTCTTATAGTAAAACTCAAGTTGCATAGAATAAGGGATGTTTACACTCTCTACGTTGGGGCTTTAGTCTGAAACAGCGTGTTACATGCGTTACTATATCAAATAAAGGAAATGTAGTTTGAAAGTTTGAGCTAAAATTGTGAAAAAACTGGCAGCTGTTGGATATTTTACATTATTTAGGGATTTTAAGCTGGCTCGTATGATAAGACTTATAGATCTGCTAGTTGGCACCAAGTTTTAAAGATCAGAGAGCGTTACATATGTTAGCGTGATAGGTAAAATCATCAACCAGTATTTTGACATCATAGAGCTGAGTAAGGGCCTGCTCCATCTCAATCCCCTTTGGAATTCTGCAGACATATTACATCTTATGTAACCATTCAAGGTGCATTTAATAAGAAATGTTTGCACTCTGTAAGTCAGGGCGTTAGCCTGTAACAGCTTGTTACATATGTTACTATATCAATTTGAGAATAAGAAATTTGAATGTTTGAGCTACCGAAAGAAGACATTAAAATAATCTAATAAATTGACATTCTTATAGTCTTTATACTGGATGTCTTTACTACATATGGAAACTGTTTAACATTAATACAGCTAACTGTGGTGTTATGTGCGTTACATGAACCTAATTATAATTTAAAAGCTGTAATTGTGGCTATCGTCATTTAGTTAAACAACTACTATGACTTGGTTTTAAACTGTTTTATTAGATTTTACAAACGTATACTCAATTGATGAATAGGAAAAACCAAGTTTGCTTTTCTATCTTAAATATATTGTCTTATAGGAGGTAATACACAGCCCTACTCCCAGTTTTACAGAAGCGAATTTTGTTAGTACCGTTTAAGTAAAACACATGCAAGCGATTACAGCAAGTGGATATTTTAAATTTTCTTAGTCTGTCTTGCTCATATATCTGCAAGATGTCATTAAGTTTAAGATCAGGACACTTAATGTGCACTTATAAGTCTTTGGTGCCAAAACACTAGAAATTATATTCATTTCTGATTATCAAGCCCATGGACTGTTGTTACAGATGTTATCAATGACCTTTTGGACACATTTCTATAATACTGTGCATATAATGCTAAATATAGAGCCACAATTAGAAAAGATGGTTTTACATTTGTACAAGAAAATACGATAAATGAAATGGTCCAAACTATTTTTCGGCGATTTAACACTCATGTTAAACGTTTGTCGTTGTCTGCTTCTGTGGTAATCATTATTATCACACGCCTCCTTGCAACTAGTAGAATCATCACACAATATTTCAATCATTTACTGTTATACAATTTTACCACCAGTCCACTCAAAATTGATGAGCCATTATCAACTTTCCAATTTTGCCATTCATGGCTTGGAACATTCGGAAACTGATTTGAATTCCTAATAGTTGGCTCTTTGAGTATGTGTTTCAAGTGATACTCTGCAAGTAGGAGAAAGACTAAAGCTTTACAAGGAGGAAAACTATGCCATTAAAAGCAAAGAGTACATGGACTGATGTACCTTGGTATTTCTGTGATATAGAAACATATCTTAGCTGGTTAACTTTTATAAATGTAGCCTTTCCATACATGCAACAAACATTTTTTTCATCTTATAATGTCTCTGCACTTATTATCTTTCCCCAAGCATTCAAAAACTTATTTGAAGCCTTAGTACTTCTGAAGTGCTGAAACGGAGGTAACTCTTTCCCTTCAGATAAAAGAACTAGATGTATCACAGCAGGTAAAGCAATGAAATGCAGGATGAACAGAGCGCAAATTAGACCCTTTAAATTCAATGATTCACTAAGTTTCTAAGATTAGAGCGCTTATTAAAAGACGTAACATATATAGCTCGTCATAAAAAATTAGCAAGGGCATTGTCGTGACATCCTTTTTGATAACACAGTCAGAGGCAAGTGTTTTCACTTTCAGTGTTTTCAATGGATCATGAAATGAGGCACCTTATCAACTTGTTTACTCTGTATAAATCTTCAATAGAGCATAATATAGAACTGCTGGTTATCCTATTCTACCTATAGTCCACTTTCCTTCTTTTAAATGCCACTGCTCATGATATGGCTGCAAAAACTGTGAAATCATAGGTTTAACATTATTTTAAGACTTGCTTCAATGTACTGACATAAAAAAAATCAACCTGCTGCAAACATTATTGATGGCAATGTCCAACTTCATGTTCTTTCTCATATACCAGATAACTTTCAAGATGTAACAGAAATTGTTTCAGACGGTCTGCCAAAACCATCAAGAGTCAACATTGTAACTAAAGAAAACTTATGAAGTTCTTTGGGCGCAGCAAAATACTTTTGATCTAAGACCTGAGGACTTAAGCACCAAAGGACTGGAAAGGTTCCATGGCAAATGATGCAAAAAAGAAGCCTATCAAATTTCTGTTTGACCAATGTCAGAAATCTTAAAGTATTCTTAGAGGTACACGGTAGAGACATAGATTTTGCAAAATCAGAGCAAAGTTATCATTTGACTAGCAAGGATGCAGAGGCAGCTGCAGTAAGATTGCTTTTGCCACTTCACAGGAAGAGACATATACCAGAGTCATACTCCATTGTATGCATATATGTGAAATGGCATTAAGCCCATATTTAATCAGGTGTTTGATCCCATGACACTGACATGCTGTTTCTGCTTTTGAAGAATGCTAAGGATTCAAGTTGTAGCTGAGTCAATTTGTTTGACGCTGGCACTGGCCACACATACAAAGAAAATTAAGTCTTTTGATGGCAAAAGAGGAGGATCACACGAAATGCTTATAAGTGATGTTTGTCACAATTACCAATTTTAAAAAGTAGTCTTAATTAATGTAACACATATAACACCATAGGAAGCTGTATATTTGTTAAAAAACACTTTCTTATGTATCAAAGGTATTCAGCATGCAAACTACATGAATAATTCAAATGAATAGATAGTCTTATGTCTTCTTTCTTTTTCTCAGACTTTCAATTCATTTATTCTTAAATTGATATGGTAACATACGTATCATACCATTACAGGCTAACCCCTAGTTAATAGAGTGCAAACATCTTTTATTTGATGCAGCTTAAATGAGAACTATTATTTTCTATCTCTTTGTCTATATATTTTAATATTATAGGCATTAGGAAATATGTGATAAAAAATTATATATAACATAGGTAACACAATTCCATGGGCTTGTTATCAGCAATGACTGAAATTACTTAGACTAAGGCACTAGAGGCTAGAGATTAATAGGAAAACATATGAAAAATGGTATTTTTTCTGAACCATCATCTCTTATTTCCAAGACAATTTCCTTGCTCATTTATTATGCCATGTAACATACGTTACATACATTAATAAGTGCTCTGAACCTGATGTCAAACTTGCAAATGTATGATTCTTTATTGCATTAGCAAGGCAGTGCCAAAAATGTAAGATATCTACGAGTGTCAAATATTTTCATATATTTTTCTTCAATAATAGATACCAAAATTGGATGATTAAAATTGGGGGTAGGGTTATTTAATAGCTTATATAAAACAATGTATTTGAGATAGAAAAGCAAACTTTGTTTTTTCTATTAGTCAAATGAGTATTTAAGTTAACTAAGATTAAAAATACTTGCAGAAATGCACAAATCATCTGTAAAATTAAAAGATGTTAGTCACGATTTCAACTTTCAAAGGGAAATTTAATCTATGTAACGCATATAACACCATTTAAGGCTGTATTTTTATTTAAAATGCTGCTTTTATGTTGCTTAGGCAGTCAGCTTGCAAACTACATAAGAAATTTGAATAATTAGATGGTTTAATGTCTTCTTTCTGTAGCTCAAACTTTCATTTTGATTTTTTTTCCTTAGTTTGTTACAGTAACATATGTTACAGGCTGTCAGAGACTAACGCCCTGGAGCACAGAGTGCAAACATCTCTTAAAAGATGCGGCTTGAAATTCTCTTCAAGATAGGATATGTCTGCGAAATTCTCTAGGGGGGAGGGGGAGCAGGACCTTTTTTAGCTCGAAGTCTATGTATTCTACCTTCAAAACAAACCTACATATGC
This sequence comes from Loripinus fragilis, assembly GCA_964019695.1. Lineage (NCBI taxonomy): Eukaryota > Metazoa > Mollusca > Bivalvia > Lucinida > Lucinidae > Loripinus > Loripinus fragilis. Next base: position 63,214 of record CAXHUL010000198.1, read on the forward strand.
TCGTTTCAAGAAGTTCATTGATTTTACGCAGATACGTATCGGTACCCATGATTTTACCAGTTTTAATCAATACGTTTTGGTATTTCAACACATTCACTTGTCGCTTCTTGGGGTGAGTATACGTGGTAGGCTATATCGCACCAAGATGGACCTATGTACCCAGCCTACCGACATCGGTCTTGTATTGGTGCGAGGTTCAACCATTCCCAGCCTACCAACATCGATCTAATCTCGGTGCGTGGTTCAACCATTGGTTGAACCGCGCACCGATATTAGACCAATGTTGGTAGGCTGGGTATATATGAATATATGATAAATGATAATACCTTGGAAAATCCGCCTCCTTTTTAGCTGGAATCCGTTGTACACAAGGTGAATGTTTGTTTTTCTTGTTAATTATTTATAGCAATAGCTGACTTGAGCAGGTTGAGGTAGCAGATATTGGAATCATGTCAGGGGATAATGGTACTTATACTACAATCTGGGAAATTTTCGCGAGGGTTTTATTTTCGCGATACTTCAAAATAAAACCCTCGCGAAATGGCAAAAACACTTTGCCCTTTACTGATGTAGGTAAATCATGCCAAATCCCCGAATTTTTGACGAGGCAAATATGTCTTTAAACGCTATTCGCGAAAGTAAAATTCTAGCGAAAATTTCCGAATTTAGAGTAGGCACAACTGGTTCTACTTGGGCCTCGGCTTAGGCTACGTCGATATCGAACAAAAGAGAAACAAACCAGCCTGTACTTCCGCAAATGCTGCTCAGTGCGACTTTTATTAGTTGTTTGGAAAGTTAAGTAGTAGTACATGCTTCAAACATGTAAAGGGTGCAGTCAATCATTATAGCTAGACAGAGCCATCAGAATTAGAATGGCTACAAGTATATGATGTGACACATTGATGAAAAAATGTTCTTAGGGCTGGAGCCAGTCTACTTGGCCCCCAGCTTGGGTTACGTCGATTACGAACAACACAGGAACAAACCAGCCTGTACTTCAGCACATGCTGCTCGGCACCATTGTTATACGCTGCTTGGAGTACTTAGAGTGCAGTCAAAGAGTGCAGCTAGCTGATATTAGGCCAGATTATTTTTATAAATTGATTTACGAGAAACTATTGAAGTTGAATGTGTCGAGGGAACTGAATAAAAATAAAAATGAAATTTAAAAAATGAACGAAGCTTCAGTCAATAAAATAAAAGAAAATTCTCATAAAGAATACAGGTAAAATTTATATATTTTCTTTAAAAGTATTGAGGGTCGAGAAACAAAATAACAATAAGATTAACAAGAAATATCTTTAAAAAAGATATTCGGCGGCTCTCAAATACTTACAATTTTAACACAACTAAGTGACGAAACCCCTTATACTCCCTGTCTTTGCATGCTGGAAAAGGATGTTCCGTCTAAAACCAGCGAATTTGGAAGTTGTGCTATGTTTCTGGTCTCTCTTTTGCTTGGTGCTCTTTTCGCTGAGCGATATGCATCTGAATCGTTCCTAATTTTAGGCACTTCACCAGCAAAGGCTAGGGAACAATGTTATTAGTCCTAATGTTTTTAAGAAAACGGGAGATTTTGACGATAAATGTATGTACTGAAACAAACTGAAAACCCGGAAAAAACATGCCATATTGCCGTTGTTGTTGTCACATAGGCTAGATTCTGCCCGTCTCAGATCTCAACTTGGAGTAGTTTTCAAGTCTTAAATGGTTTACACTTTCACCACTCTATTTACATATCATGAATGTCTCTATTTACAGAAAAATGCTGATATACCAAATCGCTTTTGTGTGGGACTAACTCCTATAACCTGCACCTCGCCATAGCCGGGGTCGGGGAATAAATACATGTAGACTCAAAAACTGATCGACTAGCTCCCAGTAAGCACGTAAAATCCGGCTACTCTCGGCTCGCCAGAAAAACACCACCCGAAAAGCATTTTGCTGGCGGGCCCATAGTGGCCCGAGATTTGGTGCTGGCTGTTTGCAAGTTAGCCCCGGGAAGTTAGCCTTATATGATACATGTTCGTCTGACATACATGTAGTTAAAGATACTAGAGCTTGTGCTTGTCATCTTCCTAAAGGAAATAGCAAAATACGCTGATACATGTACAGCTGCGGAGGTTGATCTGAGTCTAAGTGTAGGATTGTGGGTTGCGGGCACATTCAAATTGTAGGAAATTATGTGCCATTATTTACATTAAATATCCATCCCCATTATAACCTCTTTTTTTTTTAAGATACATCTTTTTTCACAAAGATGTATCTTGTTAAGCGCTATTAATAGACATTATAACGTGTGTTTTTTTGCTGTTTATTTATAACGCACCATGTTGTCTGATTAAAGAGAGACTCTGCCGATAGCTACACTGTCATTGTAAGAACATGCATTTGCCGGTCAGAGCAAGCTTTGCACGTATATACTCGCCTGAACCCCGAGGTTACTCTCTAATTCGCGATGAATTTTACGCCCTTGTATATAATGTAATGCATTAAAATACACTTGTTATATTTGTTTTAGAAATAGACTAGACCTATCAGTGATTTTTTCACAAATTTGTTTCTATGAGTCCCGGGACTCACTGGGCCAAAATTCTTTGCATCCCAAGCTCGAAATTCTGCATCCCATATGGGGTCCACTTTAAATTATAAATTTTGTGTATCCATACGAATCCGGCCATTCATAGAAGCCAATTTGGGAAGCAAAACACTGGCATACTTATTTATACTATAATAAAGATCAAGCTTAATTTACTTTGTCAAGTAAAATAATAAAGATACAAAAACCTACCTGACTTTCTTATTAATAAAAATTTCAGTTCCAGACAGTATATTTCCTTAATTTAATCATATTATCATCTTTTTCCAAGAGTCAGACTTTTGTCTCGCAGTTTTCATATATTTTTTAGAGCCCAGGTCATTAGCCTGTGTTCATCTAACTCTGCATGCCTACAAGTGTAGTGCTGGAAGTTACTGCATTTGAGCCTTTGGACATACCATATTAATGTTTCTTTTATCATCTGTGCACAGTACAGTCTCCGTACTTCATGAGCCTGCAGTAATACTTTAACCATTCTATTGGTATTTGCTCAAGCAGGGTGTTTAAACTTGCGGGTAAAACGCATTATACAAATGTTTCATTTCGGGTATCAGTAATGGTTTATCGGCACTGGTTTTTACCAGTAGTCCGGTACTGGATTTTACCGGTAAACTCCCCTACAGCGGGTCATATCTGAAAACACGTGTTTCCCAAGGGAAGTAATGATCGCTATACTTTTGGGGAGTTTTTTCAGTACCGGTTTTTACCAATATTATTCAAGACACGGTGCGCAAGTTAAAAAAACAACACTCAAAACGAAAGTTGCAAATACTAAATGCAGACTTTTCGCCACAATTTTAATGCATCCTGCGGGACTCTCATGGTTTAAAATCATGCGTCCTTTGTCAGAAGCATGCGTCTGAGACCCAGGACGCGCAGGTAAAAAAAATCACTGCATATTGTCGAAATATATGAAACAGACTATAATCGTGTAACGCATTTGATACGGGCTTGAATAAAAAATACAAAGATTTGCTTTATATAATGCTGTTAAAGTCCTTTAGGATTTAGCGAGTTATCTTATATTGCACTTATTTACTATGTGCAATTAAGCAAGGCATGCAAAGAATGGTAGTAAAGCAAATTAGAAATGCTGTACAGCGGGAGTTGACCTATATCCAAGATCAATGTTCATTGTTAGGACTAGTGCACAGACTGGTTCTCGGCCATTTACATGGAAATTTTCAAGTTAAATTGCATCTATAATAAGATCGTGTGGTCAGTCTGAGTATTAACCAATGAGGGCATTGTTTTCTAGCTTGTGTGATGAATATTACAATTTAAGAATACTTCTGATTGGCGAAAATTTACATAAAATTTAGGTTCAAAATGATAATAGAGCGTCGGCGAAGAAGCCTTCGCCGACGCAAAAACAGCAATTTTATTTTTCTGGATGGGCTAAAATCTTAGGATAGTCTCTCCCGTAAATCAATTAATTAAAAAGATCTGGCCTTAAAGAAGCACACCTCTAAAATCGATGCAGTTATGAGAATCAGGGGAACAAGGAATTTTATTTAGGGATACTGAGGCCAAAATTTGAAGGGGACATTGGACATAAGAAAACATTTGGGGGCGAGCCAATTTACCCCCCCCCCCCCCTCCCCCCCCCCCACACACACACACAGGGAACGGACAGTTTTTCGATACAAAGATGCTGCGGCGAATGACTCGCTCTATAAGTAAAGATATTCTCAGATGAATACCTAGATCAATGTCCTTCTGGATACGTCAGCATCGGCTTTTGCGCATATGCGATAATAAGTATAAAGATATCATGTTCCGGTCCAAATGGTTTCACGCTCACAAGCAACTCCTTTTTTTCTTCAGAATCCATGAGCTGGCACTTGTTTTAACTCTTTTAAGATCGCTTTTATCGCATAAAAGAAGTTTGGTGCATATAGCTGGAAATGCCAATACAGTATATATATTAGATATAAAAATGAAAGTACATAAAATAATATATCATATTTAATTCACTACGGTTTGGTTAGAGATATTTTGTACTAAACATGTACTAGAAAATAATTAATTGTCGTGCCACCATTTACAAGCATTCAAGTTTCTAAATACCAATGTATACCATATTTGGCATTGGCATTCAAGATTTTGGTGAGTTTGAAATATTTAAATCGCTAAGATAAAAACTAATGATCAAGAGACGCCAAAGTCAATCTCTATGCCAAAATTGTTCAGCATATCGCAAGCAGGAGAATAGGTTTTGAGCAGAAAGATGCCAAAACAATTAGTCCATCATAATCAAATTGGCTTTACATATATATTGAGACGATTAATCCAAACAATCGATTAATTAGTAAATTTGGATTACAGTCGGAAGATCGATTAATCAGTGAACTTGGACTACAATCGATATCATTTATAGGTAGATATAGATAGAGCTTTATTTCCAAGTCCACTGAAAGGCTATGAAGCCCGTGAGGATACAAACAACATATAATTAGATTGCAGTGAATACATTAATAGTCATATATAAACAACTGCATTAAGCAGCCTAATGCAAACCTATAGATAGATATCATCTTCGTTGCTTTAGCCTATTATTGGTAGTTTTGTGGAGTAGGAGTTTATTTGAGTCTGCATGCCTGGTTGTAAACCCAAACACGGTTTAAAGCTATGGTTTCCTCTTTAATTGCACGACGGTGGATCAGGCCTCAGACTCAATGACGGCTCTGACGTAAAGCTTTAATCGATGGGTTGGTGCCTGGTGCTTGGCTGAAGCTGGGCCCACCGTGGCTCAACTTGAGGTTTTCTTTAGCTCTGAATATCTGTGAGTCGTGGGCCATTTTCTGGGTTTCATCATAGTGCGTTAATTTGATTAGAGTGTTTCTCTATGATGATACACTGCAATGATTAGGAATCTTCCATGCGAGCTTAAATTTTTTGTGCTTCAACAACAGCAGAATCTAGGGCAAAGCTTTGGAACCAGTAAAATGCCTTTAAGCCCCCCAGTGGCTTAGGCTGCTGTCCGTTCTAAGGCGGTGGTTCTGTTTTTGTTGATTATTTGTTGATTGTTACTCCTATTGTGGGATTCTGTAATTGTTCTATGCTTTGTTGTGCGTTACTTTCTGTCCATTCTATCATCTTGATGGGAAAGAAAGAGCTGGTTACTTTGCTTTGTTGGTCTTCCTGGTGTCTCGTGATTGTTTTGTGGCTCTACCTCACGATGCCACGTGTTTGTCTGTTGTTTGTGATTGTGGTATTTCCTGATCATACTTACTTACTATTTTTGGCTCTGATTGCAAATTGGAATCAATTCAAATATATAGATCAATTCAAACGCTTTAAAGCCAGTCTTTTAATATATAACATGCACTATAACACATGGCCATGCAGGTACATACATGTATATCAACACACCACCTTATAATAGGGACATTGTTCAGTTATATTCGTCCAACAAAATGTTTTACAAACAGTGTAGAAAACATAATGATTCCTGGGTATAGCTATCGAGAATTCAAAATAGTAGCATTATCAAAATATTGTTATATCATTTTCCTTCTTGCTTCATTAAAACATGTGTTGTGGATACTCAATGGAAGCGTCTCAATGAGGCGCTTCCATTTGGTATCTACAACAAATAATCACAAATGTTTTCATGGTAGAATAAATAAAATATCACAATTTTACTGATCGAAAAAAAATCTTATCAACCGCTTTGCTGGCATGTTCCTTAAATATTGTATATTTGCGAGTGTATAATAAATCGGGTTTAGTCGTGGCGTAGCCAGAACGCCGAAAAGGCTACGCAAAGGGAAACTACTGGATCAAACAGTGATTCTCTTCAATTGCGTCCCTTTTCGAAATAGGAACTTCTCTTAAAGGAAAGAATTTGCTTCCAGCAAATTTCTTTAAGAGCAGTTCCTTATAGTATGGAACATCACTTTTACCACATTAGGTGACCTCCCTTGAATGCTACTATTTTTATTACGCACGTGCGTAACTTCGTAATGGGAGCTACGCCAATGAGTTTTAGAATTTAAGTCCGTTACCTAAAATCGATTCAAAATTTGAGAATAGAGAAGATAAAAATTATAGCCGTTCCTTCATTTTGGAGCGTCTTTCAGCCAATTTCATTGTACAAGTTGGTCCAAAATACAGGTTTTATTTTAGCTTGATCTACATCAAGGTTTTGTAACATATTCCTTCTGAAAATATCACCAAAAGATATACTGAGGGACTTTAAAAACGCACCATTTTACATTCTCTGTCTCTTTCACATGATTGATTTAAGGATGTTTACTTTATCATTTTATCCTCTTGCAAAATGGACCATGATTTGCCATGATTTCGATTTTCTCATGCTGTTCATTCTGACGTAATATCGACGTAAGTGTTTTTCAACTATTGTCGTCTGACAAATGTGAATTTGATTCAATTTGAAAACAAACACTTTTAGGTGGTAGCCAGATGTCTTAACAAATGGAAAAACACAAAAGTTTTCAGAAATAATCATTTTATTTAAATCGCACTCGCAGCGTTTCGTTGCTGACGTCAGTCTTAAATTTTCAAACATCAATAACAGACGGTTGACGTCCGCGCATGTCGCGATACTTTTGTCTTTTATACAACTGATTGAGGAGTATCAATTGGCAATAAACAGATTTTGATTATACCTGATCCTTAGGATATAACGGCAAATTACGTGAACAATCAATGACGTCATGTAGACTTAATGAACGTTGCTAGAGGCCTAAAACTTCATGATTTGATTTTGTCATTCCTTTTGCTTTAAAGAACAAACATTATTCCGTACATTACGGAAGGTATGGGAACTCTGTGACTTTTTGAATTTGAGTTGTGTCAGAACTATCGCGACGTCACGGCAATCATAAGCCACAGCGTTTCGATTTTCTTATTGAATGCAAGCTAAATGACGGACCTTGTCAATTTTATTTTTCACATATGAAAATATCCAATTTTCGACATAAATTAGCATTTAAGCAGGTGGTGCGTATTAAGGTCCTTCAGTATATATAAATTCTTTTACTATTGGTAGTTTATTAAGATCAGGTTTAAAGGAAATTTCATGGTCATTTCTAGCTCTAAAAAACCAAAACTTCAGATTTTGAAAAATATATATCTAGTTTCCAGTTTTTGGCATTCATCAAATGCATCTAAACTTTCTTGCTGACCTGGTTTCGTGGTTATAAAACTTTTTTCGTGCTCAACTCAACTGAGCATGGAATTTCAAATGCTCATAAAATCTAAAATGCATAAAAAATAGAATTTTCTCGCTTTCAGATGCTCAGATGTTGCATTTATCATGCTCATAAATGTTAAATACGATTTGTTGGCTTATAACATTTATGAGCATGATATAGATCATGCTTAGTTGAGTTGAGCACTAAAAAAAGCTTATAACCTAGGGCCCTGGCTCATACGTGCCAAATATTGCTCTACGACTGTCAGCATGGAGCAAGAAAAAATTAAAATATACATGTATTGTTAAATCATTATACCTCAATTTCATATTAATCCCCTTTCAACTTTTATTATCAAGAAAAGTTTCTAAATCATTAATATAAAGAAAGGGATCTCTATTGAACCATTACAATATATGCTGATTGTTGGCTATAATGAGTAAGTAAGTAAAGACTTTATTTTTTGAGGGAGCTAATCTTCCATGAGGCCCTCAATATATACATATATATTCATAAATATTATACACAAGGCAACCAACCGACATTATGATATAATTGTACATCCAGTCATGTGTCTTTCTGCAGTATCCTCACTGCAAACAAACACCTATTTAGCTGTACAATCACTTTATAATGATAATATTTTAAGCAAGGAGTTATAAAAATTTTGAAAATATCAAAACTACATAAAATGAAGTGAAATTTAGTGATTTCATCTATTCCAAATTACTTTAATAACTCCGAAACTCCTATCATTTGTTATAAATATAACAAACCAATTAGGTCTACTATATTTAACTTTAATAAAGTTGTAAATGATATGGATATAGATTCCAATACTCCTGACTCCTGAGATTGTCAAAATTATAATTATTTATATCCCTCTGCAGGGCATGGTATTACAGGTAATCTAAATGCCACATTCCTGACGCTAGAGTTCGCAATATTATTTCTGAAGGTCCTAAATATACATTTCCCTGTAATATTGATTTCCCTAAATGCCGTAGAGAGATCGCTGCTTCTTTATATGACTTTAGTAATCGTTGGTGCAAATGGGAAAATGTTGAACCTGATGCTTTGAAGGAATGGAAGATTAACATTTTTAAAATTATTGATACTCGTATTTCATTTTACACTCGTAATACACATCTTTCCCCCTAAACCTAAATCTTCTTTTCCTCATCTTATAAGAGGTATCCAGGATTTTTTTTATGAACCATGTTTTAGTTCCAGCTGATAAGGCTGCTTACAATGCTGTAGTTGTTTGACGATTGTATTATATTAATACTCTTAAGCGTGAGCTTGTTGACACTAATACCTATAAACTGCAGCCTTCTTTGAGTGAGAGGGTGATTGTCGATGGGCGTGGCATGCAAATAAACCAGCCCTACATTTTAGTGTCAAAAGCTAAAGAAAATCAAGCCAAAGTTCCTACGTTGTACTGGTTACCTAAACTCCATAAAAACCCTATAACGCAAGATTTATTGCTAATTCTAGTTCTTGTACGACAACAGAGCTTTCTAAATTGTTAACATCGTGTCTTACAGCTGTTAAAAACATGTTATCAAGTACTGTGAAAAGATATATGAGAGATCCGGTAAAACCCTATTTTGGTCTATTAAAAATCCAGGTGAAATTTTAGATCAACTTAAAGCTAGAGATTTCAATGCAACCAGTTTGTCAACTTATGATTTTTCTACTCTTAATACTACTTTACCTCATAATTTAATTAAAGATAAACTTATTGATATTATTGAAATAACTTTCCAGAGAGAAGGCTCTCCTTACCTTGCATGTAATGACAGAAATGCATTTTTACTTCGGCAAACCCTAATAAATATCATGCATGGTCATGTCAAAATGTATGTGATGCGCTGACCTTTTTGCTGGACAACATTTTTATTCGATTTGGCACAAAGCTGTATAGTCAAGTAGTTGGGATTCCGATGGGCACTAATTGTGCTCCCCTGGATGCAGATTTATTCCTGTTTTGTTATGAGAGGGACTTTATGATGTCTCTTTCTGATGATAAGCAGGCTGATGTTATTGGTGCGTTTAACACTACATCCAGATATTTGGACGATATTTTAAACATTAGTAATGTTTATTTTGACAATATGGTAAGTCAAATATACCCTTCAGAGCTCCAACTTCATAAAGCCAATACCTCTGATACCTAAGCCGCATTTTAGACTTGCATTTATCAATTCCTAATGATATTGTTTCTACCAAAACTTATGATAAACTTGAAGACTTTGATTTTGAAATTGTAAATTTCCCATTTTAGATGGTAATGTTCCTCGCTCTACATCCTATGGAGTCTATATCTCTCAACTCATTCGTTTTGCTAGAGCATCTAGCAAAGTTGCTGACTTCAACACTTGTAATAAATTGTTAACTCAGAAACTTCTTAAACAACGCTATCGGTATCATAAACTACGCAAGACCTATTCTAAATTTTATAGAAGATACTATGATTTGATATCTAAATTCCAAGTAGGACTTTAATCTCTCTTACGCCAAGGACTTTCGAAACCTGATTTCTATGGTGACTTGGTGTATAAGTTGAAGAAGATTGTTGGCTCTAATAATTTTTCAGCGCAGTTTATTAAATTAATTTCCCATTATAAAAAGATTGGCTATCACATTGATGTATTGCAACAGACTGCATGCTTGGTGGTCAACCCAATCACGGTTGGGAACTTTGCTTTTCTCTTTAATTGCACGCCGGTGGGTCGGACTTCCGACTCTATGACAGTTCCGACTTAATGACTTATCTATTGATGAGATGGTAGGGGCCTGATGCTTTGGCTGTTTGTCCGGCCCACCGACGTTTACCTGTTGGATTTCTTTTGCTCCGGTATTCAGTTTTATTGACTGATGAGTCCTTATCTTTGCTTTATCTCCTTGTTATATCTTAATCTATATGTTTTAGGAGATGATGCATTGGTAAGTTTGGGGTATTTCATGCAAACCAAATATCTGTCTTGATCCACGTCTGAATTAAGGATGAGGCTGGCGCCGTGAAATCGGTTTAAGCCCTCCAGTAAAATATTTTACTGACCGTTCCAAGGCGGTACTTCTTTTGCGGATCTTTTATGTCTTGTGTTTGCTATGCCTTTGTGCGCGCCTGTTTATACGTGCTTTGTGATCACCTGCTGGGAAAGGGCTGGCCTCTTGGCTCTCGTTTGTGGTGTCTAACTGTGAGTTTGTCACTTTCCCATTGATATCCTGGGTCAGGCGTGGTGCTTGATTGTATCGATTCCTGATCTTTGCACCCTTACTTACTTTTATTTAGCCTTGCCATGCAGTATAATTGGGTTTTTAATGGATCATTTCATCCTCTAGATATAATCATTTATATTCAGAGTGGACAATAATATGGATCCCCATCAGATGGCTTTTTCAGAAGCAAGCTCATCTACATCCGCAGTGTTTTCAACAAAGGGATAAATCGGGGTTCAGCAGGATGATGGTTAATCCATTATGAATAGCATTAATCGATGAGAGCTGCAGAATGCAAATACTCAGATAGGCTTGCACTGTTTGCAATAACAAAATTCATTGGCAGCAAATACTCAATTTCAACGAATTCAGTCAAACGTGGCATGAATAATTATTAAAATATAACAACGAAATTTTAAGGCTTATTTACAAAAAAAAATCGTATTAAGTACAAAATCTTTACAACAAAAACAACAAAAAAACTTATTTTTTTTTATTTTTTTTTTCTTTGGCTTCATCAATCAGTCAATCATCAGAAAATCATCAGAAAATACTACATGCACAGTATTCAACCTATCAAGAGCTCATGCTCTTATATAAGCTCGAACTGAATACCCGAAGTGTTGTTGACAATGTGATATTTATGCCCAATGGACTTTCCCACCATTATCATTCAGTTGGACGAGTCCGTTTCCAAATGGTAATTGGGAAGTATTTAACATTTTTCATTCAGATTTTTAAATAGCAATTTGTATGCAAATAAACCAGAACCTGATCATCTGATCTCTTGCAATCAATATTCTCCTAGTAAAGGACCTCGGACAGTTTCCTATTCAATCTGCCCAAATTTTGACAGACTGTGGCTAGGATAATGCATAACTGACAACTATAGTTTTGTGCTTAAATCAAACCCTTACATTTAGTGCACCTAGCAAAATAAAAATATTTTGAAAATATTGCATAATTATGCCTGGACTCTAGGGTTTAGGGGGTGGGGGTATTTTATGTGACCAAATTTTATTTCACAGAAAGTCAAAGTTTCGTCGAGTATTCACCTAAATACATGTAAATATTATGTTTGTGGCATAAAACTTGAGACGAAAGTGATGCGTTTGCATAAAATTCGGGTTGAGAAGATTTCATTGTTTCATCTAAAGAAGTGTGCTGTAAATTACTTTTGACTATTACCTGTAATGTTCCAGGTCAACCAGTGTGACTTGTGCACTGAGGTGTATCATATCTGCATACTGTATAAATCATAGTCTAGATAAACACAGTTTTTGAGCGTAAAATCGTTAATATTGTTTTACACATCAGATCTAACCTATAATTTGGTGCTTAAAAGAACCGTCTCATCGATGATAGACTTACATGCAATGTTAACAAAGTATACATGTACATGAGTTTGGTGGTAAGTATCTATTGATTTCTAATTACCTTGTGTTTTTTAATTTGATAATCTCCAAAACAAATCATATTTCTTTTACATTGAAAAGGATACCACAAAGTTCAGATATTGACAGCAATGTGACTTTTAAGACTATTGTCATTTATGTTACATGTGTGTATGATATAGTATACCAAATATTGAAACCTTATATCAGATTTGTTTTAACAGAATTACCTTTAGATGAAAAAATAGTTGTTGATCTCATTTATTGAAGTTCATAAAGCGCTCAAATGAAGATTTGACCAGCACGTGCAATTTCAGAACTTATCACATATTAGCAAATATCTCTGATCCATTGATTGCTCATGCTTTTCGGGTCGAGCTAGCCATATTAATGCTGGCGTGAGTCTGCATCTATATATCCATACTTTGTGGATGCAGACAGCAAAGGCTCTGGTATGTCTGCACATTTACATGGCTTGCCTGGGCCCTCATTTCTTGACACTGCAGTGAGTACCAGTATCAAATCAAAATGTGCTGGCTCATTCGATTTGTTCTTTGTTACTAGAAATGATCTATTTAGCTTGATTTGAAAAATCCAAAGGATTAATAGGGTGCAACTTAATAACAATGATCATGTTTCCATGTGGCATGCTAAGTACCAAATTTAACATAAAACAAAATTACACTGATAAACTAAATCTTATAAACAGAAATAATTCAAATAAAATAACCATTGAACTGTTGAAGTCCTTTCATTTAGACATGTCTATAATACAATACTAACAATGCAAGGGATCTTTTCTAAGCATTAATTTATCTCTTTTAAATATATGACTAAATTGAACATTTTGAACAAGTGCTGCCTTAGCTAGCTGTGTAAATGCTTCACAAAATTGTAGAAACAGGCAAAACAGATGATAAGTGTAATAATCTCACTAAATGTTGTTGTTATGCATGTTACCAAGATAATTGTTTTCATTCTTCGCCAAACTAAACATGCTGATTACCACCATAGGTATTATAACCATAGGGACAGGCATGTTGAGTGCCACATTTGGGATAGAAATTGTTATGATTATTAAGAACTTCAGTTTTCATTGAAAGGACCAGGGATAACACCTATATACATTTTCATTTCTCAATGTTAACCATGCCTGAAATGACTTAAAATTTACAAAAATTGTGAGTTAGCTCTTGTCCTTAGTTGTTTTTATTATATTTGTTACAATCAATAGCTGATAAGCTGTATATTTATTAGGTTGGCTCACACTTTTGGTAACAGATCTTACTAAGCTATTATATGTCTAAAATCCTGTTTTGTCTAAACTGAACTGTAGACAGTATGGAAAATGCCTTGTATATACCATTTCATATATTAAATTAAGTAAAAACATAAAAGTGTCAGATATAAATGATATTATACAAGCATTTCAGAAATATGATTTGACTATTAAAAATAGTAATTTCTATAAGTAATGTTTACATATTCGATAAAAGAATATCTTAATTGATATAGCATTTTATGTGCTTTGAGTTCAAGTTTCTTCCTTTTCATCACCTGTGCTTTTGTCAGAGTTTAATTCCACTTATATTTTATGTTTAAAAAAGACACTTTTCATTATTTCTCTCATTATTGAGCCCTAAAATGGCAGTAATTTACACCCATTAGGAGTTTAAACACATATAATGCTATTTTTGCATTACATTAATGTATTCAAAAGAAAGTAATGTATGTTATAGTAATAGAAGATTACCTAAATGTGTTAAAATTGTACTGCTAGTCATTTACTTTCAATTACATGATAATATATTGATTTGTTAAATAAGGAATTATTTGATATTTACACTAAAGGAGTTCCTATTATTTTAAGGTAACATAGTAAATTCTGCAATTGCAGGGTAACGTCCGAACCCATAAAGAGCTAACATGCATTATTTTGAGGCTTATATAACGTGATTTTAGATAATCATAGTGTACAAACCTCCTTCTAGGAGGTACTTTGGCAGCACATGGTCTAGTGATTACACAGGGCTAAATAGTAGTTTATTTGAAGTAAAGTAACATATATAACTGCAATATAGTATGCATATGTTGTTTTAACGCATACTAGCCATTTGCTGCATTAAATTAAGTGCTTTTAAGACAATCAGCATGTGAATAAATAAAAAGTATGTATAGCTTTGTATTTGGATAATAGGATTTGGAGTGGTTTCAGGGTAACGTAGTTAACATGGCTTTTACACGGTGACGCCCCCACTGCGAGATGGCCAACGTGTGTCATTTTGCTTCTTATATAACGTAGTTTTAAAAAAATTATCGTGTACAAAATTCCCCCTGGGGGAGGGGGTTTATTAGCAGCTCACGGTCTAATAAAGTGTCGCGAGTGTATGTTTTCATTTTTAAGTTTGGCTGAAAGTTGGAGATAACAGGATTGTTCCAATTTGGTTGCATTGGTTCTTCGCTTTTTAAATTTGTCCTGTTGGAAACTTTATGGAATACTCTCTTTGACGATGAGAGACTTTTTTTTCGTTGTAATCTTTGCCAACTAGTATATTCCAATTAGTTGTTGGTGCGTTTGCTGTTGGTTGTATTTCCAAATCAGCCTCGAGTATAAATGTTTAGATTTTTACGTGCAGTCTGTGGACTGCTTGGATAAAAAAATGATCATTTGTTGCGTCAATAGCTTAGTATAAGAAATTATTCGAGGTAGTTGTAGGCCTATAGCACAGTCCAAATAGAAATTGTTTGTGTTCATTATATTTTGCATTTTGTTCATCTAAATGCATTCTATGTGGTTAGGGTCGAGATCGTGTCGTCTGTTATAGTGTAAACCGTGATAGTCTAGCTGGTGTGCAGTTTCAAGAATACCAAATTTGAACATTTATATGAGTAAGATAATATCCAGTTTGTGTTTGTATATTATATATTTTACCAATCATGGGAGGTGCTTCACACCAATGTAACCAAGTACTTTGACTGATATCAGTCGTAGATGTTGATATTGTCCCTATGAATCCATACCAACAGCTACCATTCCACATCTTAATTATCTTATGCTAACATTCCAGTCCGAATTTCTTATTTATGCTGACTCAAACATCTGATGAGAGAGCAGAAGAGAGAGGAATGATAAAGGATCATTGACGGTTTGGGCCTTATACGCCTATTTTTCTGATTCCCAGAACGCTGCCATTGAGCTTCAGGTGTGATGCATGTAGCATCAGTGCAATAGGTGAATCTAATGGCAAGAGCCAACTAGCAAAATATTTTCAAAATTCCTACGCACTCGAGAGCTATGGCGGGTAGAAAGGGGAGTGGGTCTGAAATTTCATGATAATGAAAAGTTATTTAAAAAGTGATTTCTGCACTTTTCTTGATTTATTCGGTAGGCATGGTGATATCTATTGACAATATCATATGCAGAGTATTAACGAATCACGATAATTGATGAAATTGTTTTAAAACAAAATCAAAATACATTTTGTAATAAAATGATTTTGGGGAGACAATTTAGAAGTTACCTGTACATTTTCGACTACATGTACCGTAAATAATACAAAACTGAAAGCTCAACAAAAGAATTGAATACTTTTGAAGGAATGAAAGTGTCCCATTTAGCATTGGACAGTAAAACGGGTTCTAACTAGATCATTTGAATATTACTTTTGCTTTGCTTAAAGGGCATAGCATGTCGAAATGTATTTAAAGTGTCCGAATATTTATGGTATATATACTTAAGGAATAAAGAAACGCAACGGACAAAAATATATTTTTTGCGTGTTTAAATGACGGTTTGGTGAAATCTCTTTTGAAAATTTCTTATTGAGTATTTATAGCATGTGATGAAATACCAAAACGTCATTTTAACGCTACATTTTACGCTACAAGATGAAAACATATGAAAACGTAAAATATGACGTTAACGTCAGAATAAAGACCGAGAAACCCCGTCTTTCCCATGTTTGGTTATTTGGCGTCGACTCGACAATGTGCAAATTAAACAAACGTCCAATCATATTCGTAAAAATATTGCGTCAAAACACGCTACTTGAATGGCAAGATGCACAATGGTAGTGAATAAGTGATAAACGTCAGTTAGAGCCGTCGGGTATGGGTCGCTGGTGGATATACGGGATAAGATAAACCGAGAGATATCAGAACATGCTTTCTTGGGAAAAACTGACTTTTCAGATACCATAGAATTACGCTGGTAGGGTGTTTATATTGACGTTAGCCAAACAAAACACGGCATAATGCAAAAGAAAACATCTGATTACATGCCGAGAGTGAACACCAAACTTGTAAGCTGTAACCTAAACTGTGTCCCCGGACCATTTTATCATTCGAAAAACACA
The DNA here is from genome assembly GCA_964019695.1 of Loripinus fragilis. NCBI lineage: Eukaryota > Metazoa > Mollusca > Bivalvia > Lucinida > Lucinidae > Loripinus > Loripinus fragilis. Next base: position 79,949 of record CAXHUL010000198.1, read on the forward strand.
TGAACATCATGGAAACCATTTAAACGTAGGATATCGAATTTTGACGTCAGAGTTGAGTTTTTTTGACGTCTGAAGATCTCATGTCATAATTCTTGAACATAATGTCCTTGTAATGAATAAATCTCAATCAGAAAAGAAAGTTTACGCGTTTTACGCAGCATTCAGAGTTGACGTTAATGACGTTAAGCCGTTTCAGAATCCTACAGAAACGACGTCATTTGACCTTTGCTTGATCCGTAATCTATGCCAAGACTTTTTAAAACAATAAACCGATGGTTGATTCAAACTTTGCTTTTATTGACCCTGTTTCAGCAGTTTACTACGGGGGCCAGGCTGGTTACACGCATACCAAAATGGTTAGGTTATCAATAATAACGTTGAACCTGCTGTAATTTGACGAACACATACTGCTCCTATGGATAGATATCATTTGCACTAAAAACTTGCATCATATTGTAAACTTACAATGACTCAAAGTGTTTGTTGCGTTTCTTTATTCCTTAAGTATATATATATACATGTATAGCCAAGTTGTGAGATGTTATAACTCTTTGCATGCCAGCGGGGAAATATGGCGTCTGCCAATAGTCTTTCGCAAACAGTTTGAACCAAGATGAAGACCACAGAATGTCGGTCTTGATCTGGATCCAAACTGTTTGACACTCTGATAGTGGTCCCGGTGGTTTATTTGTAAAAACTTAATTTTGAAGAAAGTCAGCAGACGACAATAAAACATGAACATGTCCCTAGCATGCAAGTAAATAAGTACAGGACGTTTGCAAAAGAATGTGGCATTCAGAATTAGTGAGCGTCTTTCTTATGAAAAAATGCATAAACCTTACTAATTCTACTTTTAATCTTTAAGTACTTTATAATAAACTAGCGCAGAATACAAAGCAATTTAAGAGGTTGGTTCTAGAGAATTTCATTTCTGTCATTCATTTCTCATTCGGTAGAAAAGGCATTTTATGGGCTTAGGCCCTGGGTTTTCGGGCTGCTGAACATCCCCCCCCCCCCCTTGTGCCAGCAAGCCACTTCCATACAATGTGTAAAGTATGGTAACACATATACAGGCTAAACCTTTTGCTGGCACACTGGGGGGAATGATATTTTAAAAAATGTTTTCTGATTTCTATATATTTTAATGTAAAACTGATTGTTCTACCCAAAAGTTTATATCTTTGAAGCGTTCGATATCGAAAATGGATTTCACTGCCATTTATAATTCAGGTCAGGGTAGCTTCATGGCGAGGAAAGGGCGATTGACAAACTTTTATTTTTACTGAAAACCATAGGCATTTACCCATAGCAGTGTCAATGATCCTTTAGTTAAAAGACATCAATTTTTTTTTTAAATCATCTATATGAGCCGCGACATGAGATTTCCAACAATGTGGTATGTGTGACCAGCAAAGCCTCAGATCAGCCTGCGCATACGATCAGAGCTTGAATATTCTACTGACCGAAGATCATTTGCCGTTTCTAAGCTTAATAGGAGGCTGTACAGGCTCGTCTGAGTCTACACTTGTCAAAGTGCCAGATTGTTGGAAATCACATGTCACGGCTAAATTATTATGAATAAAAGATCATATCTCATCTTTCAAATATTGGATAGAGAGAGATGCTGGATCCTGGATAGGGATAATATAATCATTAATGCATAGGCCGCAAGTTCCTTGGAAATCGAATATATACTATGCACAATAAATTGTATGGGTGAGCCCATCCACATCATATCTCAAGTTTCATCTGCTGGCATGAAGATACAAGTGCCGATCATCTGCCAAGAGTTTGCATAAAAAATACAGAATTACCTAACGCAGCTAAAGTGACGTTAAATTTCAAGACGATCGTGTAACGTGTGTATTTCTGATCATAGTGTGAAGCCAAAACCATTTTCAAGCGATTGTTTGATCACTGAAAAACAAAAAAGCACAGCATATACTTCTTAACTTTCTCAGAGAAGTAAAGGACCAAGTTTTCACAATTTGACGTTTTTATTAGTGCTTTAACGCCATCGCCTATAAACGGTGTTTCTAGTAGGTTTTTCTTGAACTACATTGACAAGAAAAACTGTTTGATGTATTCCAATACATTCAGACAAATACTGTTGAATGAAACATCTTCATGACTATAGAGCACGAGCCGAAAGATAAAATTTAATGTCACCGTTATCTCGCAAATGCGTCGCACCGTCTTTAAGTAACTTAAGGTTTTAATCAACCATAAGATGAGTTACATTGTAAGCCTTTGATATTTTTGTAAACTGATTCGATGTTGGAATTGAACCACCGTTAACATTAGAAGTGTAATCAAACGATGACTATGTTTTGACGTCATTGATGGCAGCTGATTTTTTCAGCATGAAATATCTATCCCATCTGTCACATAACCAATAGTTTTATAGGCGTCTGATGCATGAGGAAGATGAAAGACAACCAAACGAAAAATCACATGCTTATAATTTTAGCATTACTTACAACGGATGTGATTTTTGCTAACTGACCCCTCCTGCAATTCTTGCTCTCCCCAAATGCATATTTAAAGGATGGCGTCTATAAATTCGTGGTTTCATTTGCCTGAGATCCTGTTCTCGTCATTGCAATTGAAATTGTTCGATATTGCACAAAGATGAGCATAAAAAACATGCGAAACATAAGAAATTGCTAAACGTATTGTGCATAGTATATTATATAATAAGTCTCACTTGGTTGGAGTTTTCTAGTTTGACTTCTTCTGAAATCACACACCACTTTCATCTAGATAATAGCTTTCCATGTAGTGACCAACGATATCAGTACATGTATGACAGTATGGAGTAAGAATGAAAACTTGTATTTTCATCAATAGATTAGCCCCAAGAGGGGGGGGGGGGGTACTCTGATATTTTCATATAAACGTAGGTTCTGACCCTTTTTTTTGTTCAAAATTTTGAAATTCAGTACTGTTTGCGGTTTTCAGAAAAATGAATATTTTTGGGGGTATGAAGATTTTGTGGATATTTTTTTCTGGCTGGGGTGGGGGGGGGGGGTCATCACAAAACTGGACTAGTTTCAGGATGGGAATATTTTGGGGTTGCTTATATTTCAAATATTTTTTGGGGGTACGCCTGATGTTCCTGATTTTTTTATTTTTTTTTTTTTTTGGGGGGGGGGGGTGGAGGGGGGATGTTAACAATGGATGCTGGGTCCAAGCCTACGTATGAAGCAAAATGAGAGTACCCCCTAGGCCATTGGCTTCGACTGTTGTCTGTCCTTAGGCTGTTGATTCATTGTTTATTTCCAGCAAACATGCCTATATGGGTCCATATGGGCTACCCATATGGGGGAGTGCAACCGGGTTCCACATGGGTCCCATATGTGTTAGCCAATATGCGGGTTGCCCAGATGGGTCCATATGTACAATTAAGTAGATTTAATCTTCTCATAAACTAAGCTCTTTTCGACCAAGTAGGCAAAGAATAGCTCAACTGTCGAAACTGTCTGTAACAAGTTTAGCTATTATACTTTCCAGAGAGCGAATAATAAAGGTGCTGATCGCAGACTGTTATAATGATCCATAATAAAGAATAAACCAAATATGAGTCCAAAAATAAAATTATAAGAAATAATAGATCTACTGGAATTCTTTTCAATGTATAAGTAAACAATTTAATGAGAGCTAATTTCTTTAATATCAGACCCCCACCCGTCCCCATCCGGACTCTCATACATGGTCAGTGAAGGCAGTACTTAGCCTATTCAAGAAAGCCAGACCCTTAAAAACCAATCTGATTCCTCACCTACTCATATCGATTGTTCATATGGACATCATTATATGATCAAATATTGATTTCCGTGTTTATCGAGTCTAGACAATAATCGGTACTTATCTCATCTAATCGATTTCCCACCACACATTCAGATCGGCTAATCGAGCTCGAATTACATGATTGCCTTCCCTTTATCTAAAACGTAAACAACTGTAAGAGGGCGCTTTACTTCATTAATTGGTTTACTTCTCAGGTCAACGGTCATTTTAAAATGGAGATAGCGAATCGGAAGCGAAAGCGCGATATTCAAGACGCAGCAATGGATATGGACTGCAGTTTTACGGTAGAAGGATGTGGTTTTACTGCGGGAATGAGCTTGAAGAAGAGAAGAAAGTCGCTTCCAAAAGTCCGCATGTGTGAGGTAAGTTATATGATCAGTGACAGGTGCTCGTTTCATTGTCATTAGTTTTCGTGTTTCACTTGTCAATTTGTGTCCACTTCTTTCCAAATTGTCCCTTGATTTGAATCATTTCCACATAGTTGTTTCGGCCAGATCATTGGCCTATTTTGGTGGGTCGTTTCGGCCCGATATCCCCCCAATATATTACCTATTTATAAATGAGACAGCTCTGCCGACATAGGGAGCGCAGTGGTAGAGTGCTTGACTTAAGACCGAAGGGCCATGGGTTCGAGCCTCACTGGCATCACTGCATTGTGGTCCTTGAGCAAGACACATTTATCCTAGCTTAGTACTGGTTTAACCCAGGAAGACCCGTCCCTATATAACTGAAAGATTGTTGATGGATGTAAAGACTCAAATCAATCAATCAAGCTCTGCCGACATGTTATATACTTGTTAGATTTGATTCTGTATGTCCCATCAACAATCTTTCAGTTCTAAACAATCTTTCAGTTAATGTTCTTACTCAAAGACACAATGCAGTGACGCCGGCAAGGCTCGATCCGGCCACCCCTCGACCTCGAGTCAAGCACTCTAGGTACCACTGACCCTCTGCGCTCCCTCTCTGCCGACATGGTTACCCTATTTTTAACATGATGTCATCAACAATGTCAATGTACAGCTCATCAATTAAAGAGCAGTAAACACAATCTTAACCTACCTCCATGGACTCTTCCAGATGATTGGCGACAAGCAAATGTACCCCGGTCTTTAAGAAAG
>CAXHUL010000199.1:0-125000 GCA_964019695.1 Loripinus fragilis
TAGTCTCGCCTGTCTTATTTTATTCTCACTTAATTGTATTATACTTCAAAGTTATACATTTTTTTTTCAAATACATAAATGCCATTCTATTTTCAGAAATCCTACATTCAAGATGGCCTACCAGTGTGAAGAATGCGCCTCATCATTCCCAAAGCTGAGTCAGCTGCTTCAACATAGACGGGTGCAAAATCACTGGCGAAAGTTTACCTGTCCGAGCTGCAAAAAGACCTTCAGCCGCAAAGACAATCTAGACAGGCATTTAAAGAAACATGCTGACGAAAAAAATCAGCACTGCCCTGAATGCTTAAAAGTGTTCACCAGAAAAGACGCCCTTGAGGATCATTTGCACCTAGAACATGGCTGGAGTGGTGCTCAAAAACGTCCAGCTGAAATCCAAGAAGGTGGAGGTGTTGTAAAACGGAGGTCGCTTCAGAATTCAGATAACCCATCAGACTTTTATTCTATTGAAAAGATCAGTGAACGAACTATTGAGAAGTTCAAAACCAGTGCAACATACTATAAAATTGCTGTAAAAGATATGGAAGTCAGGGAGCTGTCAAACATAGTCAAAACAGTAAAACAACTTTTTCAATCCATTATCAATAATATAACATCAGAGGTACTTCCTGCTGATTTGGTGAGAATTTCAATAGACAATCCACAGCTTGACTTTCCGATTGTTTTACCATTCATTCGGAGAACTGCTCTTACTGTTGATCGTCTCCTGTCAGAAATCGAAAGGGTCTTACAGTCATACGAACAGTTTGTGCTCAATGAAAGTTTTGGAATGGAATTGGTCCATGTTCATGTTCCTTCTGGGAGTGGTCACAAACAAAAGCCATGTGTAGATATATCCAAGTTATTACATACTAAAGGCAGTGTCATTCAAATCAAAAATAAGGATAACCTTTGTTGTGCAAGAGCACTAGTTACAGCGATGGCCCGTCTGGAAAGTCACCCTCAGTGGCATAATATTCGTAGCGGGCGCCATATTCAACAGCAGCTAGCCATGGATCTACACAATAAAGCTGGGGTGCCTTTACAGAAATGTGGTTTAGAAGAAGTGAAGCAGTTTCAAGCAGTAATCTCAAATTATCAGATACATGTACTGTCAAAAGAACATTTTAATGGAATCATTTATGAAGGTCCAAAAGGTGGTGTTCCAATCTACCTGTACTATCATGATGAACATTTTGATATTATTACTAAGATGACAGGATTTCTGAACCGTAGTTACTTCTGTCAACAATGCAAAAAGGGTTATGATCACAAAGAAACACACTCATGCAACAATCCATGTGTTTACTGTCATCAATTACATGAAGATAATTGGGAAAACTGGATATATTGTAATGATTGTAATCGTTATTTTAAGAATGAGACATGTGTCTTTATGCACAGGCGAAACTTCAGTTCAGGAAGATCAACGTGTCAAATGTATTACAAGTGTAAAGACTGTGGCCAAACTGTAAACATGGGGAGACATAAGAAGCCGCACACATGCAATGAAGCATATTGTAAAACTTGCAAAGACTTCTTCAACGAAGACCATCAGTGCTATATGCAACCAGTGTGTGAAGATGGAACAGAGATTACAGATAGCAAAAAGAAACCAAAAGAAACCAAATACATATTTTTTGATTTTGAGTGTACACAGAACAGTCTCCTGGAGTGTGAATCAGGATATCTTCCTGATGAAAAAAATAAGTGCACCAGATGTAAAAAGACGCAGTGTGGTTCATTTCAGCATCAACCTAATTTATGTGTTGTCCAAAAAGTATGCAGTCAATGCATAGATGATAGAATAACTTGTGAGTCAATATGCAAATGTTGTGGGAAAAATGAACTGGTGTTCAAAGGAGATCAGACAACACAGTTATTTTGTAAATGGCTGTTTTCAGAAGCGAATGTAGGAGCTACAGTCATTTGTCATAATTTCAAAGGTTATGACAGTTATCCAGTTCTACAATATCTGCATGATAATGCCATTCTCCCAGAGGTGATCACCAATGGTACTAAATTCATGTCTATTAAAGTACCTGTATGTAAAATACGCTTTATTGATTCATTGAACTTCATTCCAATGGCATTGGTAGATATGCCTAAAGCTTTTGGCGAATCTGAACTTTCAAAAGGCTATTTTCCCCACCTTTATAACACAAAGAAAAATCAAGCATCAACCTTGCATCACCTTCCCGATATCAAGTACTATAATCCAGACGGGATGAAGATGGACAAACGCAAAGAATTTCTGTCATGGTATGAAAACAACAAACATAATAAGTTTGAATTTCAACAAGAACTTTTAAAATATTGTCGTTCTGATGTCGACATATTGCGGAAATGCTCTTTGAAGTTCAGGAAGTTGTTCCAAGAAATCAGTAAGAAGGATGAGGGTGTTGGAATAGATCCATTTGAACATTGTATAACTATTGCATCAGCGTGCAATCTTGTCTTCCGAACCAATTTTCTGAATCATGAGAGTATAGGCATAATTCCACCACATGGTTACAGACCTGAAGATAAACAATCTGTATTAGCCTACCAATGGCTAGCATTTGTAGCATTTCAAAAGAAGATTTATATACAACATGGTAGAAACATGGGTGAGAAAGAAATAGGCCCTTACAAGGTAGATGGCTATCAAGAGACTGCTGACGGTGAAAAAATTGTACTTGAATTCCATGGTTGTTTTTGGCATGGATGTCCTAGATGCTTTACAGAGACTACCATCAATCCTGTGACTGAAATGTCCATGGCTGACCTCTATTCCAGAACTATGGAAAAGAAACAGTACATAGAAGCTCAAGGTTACACTTATGTTGCCATGTGGGAATGTGATTTCAAACGTGACATGTTAGCTAAACCTGACATGCGTATGTTTGTAGAATCTTTAGATATTGTGTCACCGCTAGAACCAAGGGATGCATTTTTTGGCGGAAGGACAGAAGGTTTCAAGCTGTACCAAGAATCTTCCAATACGATGGAAATAAAATACTATGATGTGACCTCGCTGTATCCATACATTAACAAAACAGGAAAGATTCCTTTAGGTCACCCTCAGATCATCACAGAGAATTTCAAAGACGTCATGGAGTATGAAGGTTTGATTAAATGCAAAATTGTAGCTCCACGTGGTCTCTACGTACCTGTCCTGCCTGCAAAGTCAAATGGAAAACTGCTTTTCAGTTTGTGTAGATCCTGTGCTGATCAATATAATCAGACAGCATGTCAGCATACTGAAAGTGAAAGGGCCTTCCTCGGCACATGGGTCACAGATGAAATCAAGATGGCTCTAATAAAAGGATACAAAATACTCAATATTTATGAAGTCTGGCATTTCAATGAGATATCTCAGTATGATCCAATCTCAAAAGATGGTGGTGTTTTCACTGGATATGTGAATACATTTTTAAAAATCAAGCAAGAAGCCAGCGGTTGGCCTGAATGGTGTCAGTCAGAGGAGGACAAGCAATTGTACATTGAGAAGTTCTACAACACGGAAGGAATCTGTTTAGAATATAGCAAAATTGAGAAAAATCCAGGTCTGCGTTCTCTGTCTAAATTAATGCTCAATTCATTTTGGGGGAAATTCGGTCAGCGTACTAATCTGACACAAACCTCATATATTTCTGACACTAAACATTTTTTCGATTTCATGACCAGTGACCAGCAGGACATAAAAAACATTAGATTTGTAAATGACCAAGCTGTTCAAGTTGATTGGGCTTACCGTGATGATTTTGTAGAACCGTCATGTAGAACAAATGTTGTAATAGCTGCATATACCACTGCCATCGCACGCCTCAAACTCTACAGTTATTTGCAACACCTTGGAAAACGTGCTCTCTACTGTGACACAGATTCCATCATATTTACAGCAAAACCTGGAGACTGGAATCCTCCACTCGGAGATTACCTGGGTGATCTTACAGATGAAGTATCTGGAGCCACCATTACCCATTTTGTCACAGGTGGACCAAAGAACTATGCTTATAAGATAAAGTGTGGCGATGAAAACGGAAGTACTTCATTTTGCAAAGTCAAGGGTATCACACTTAATTTCAAAAACTCACTACAAATAAACTATGATACAGTCTTTGACATGATCACTGGAAAATCAGATTCAAGTGTAGTCAAAGTGGTGGACATGAAAATATGTCGGGATATCAGCAATATGGCATTATTCACCAGGCAAGATGGAAAGGAATATAAGATTGTGTTTGACAAACGAGTCATAGACAAGGATTTTGTCACATATCCTTATGGATATTAATAAAGAAAATGGCTGTAACTCTAGTGTATACTATTGAATTATAATGTGTTTATGCATGCATTATCAATCAGATTTTGGATAGCACCAGCTGTACATAATATTTGTGTAAAATATTCATAAATAAGAAATGGAAATGCAGGGCACCCGCATGTGTTTGTGTGTGTCTCCTTGTTGAACTGATGTGTTAAAATAAATTTATAGAATTGTAAAACATTTTGTTTTGTCTTTCTACATAACAATACTTATCCTATCACATACAGAGAGAGAGAGAGAGAGAGAGAGAGAGAGAGAGAGAGAGGGTTTAATTGTTGCATCACCTTCTATGACAAAACAGGATTTTAGCCAAGATACCTAAGGTTCTATAAAGAAAGTATGAATTTCTAATATTTGATTCCACTTTGACCATTGTCCTATGCTATGGCAAGTCAAGATCAATAGTCCTCCACCCTGGCAAAAATATATGTATAAGAGAGAGGACATTGAGTGCCAGATCAATACTGTTACAGATGTACCATGACCTCCATGTAATGATCTTTAGACCATTCCATTTCAAAAGGTTGATGTGGAACATAAGCCGGTCCAACTGAAACATCTGCGTGTGTCAAAAGTATTAAATTAAAATATTAGTAAGCACTTGACAGTCTTTCATCTGGTACTATTACAATAGTGTAAATTCAGTCACGCCTCACAGCAGTTTGTTAATCTATATACCCCAATGCTCTCGATTTTTCCCTCAATCCAAGATGGCGGCTTTATATAGAATATATAGGGGGTCACTGAGTGCTTTGTGCTCAGGATGAGCGCCTCAGACTACTACTAAGTGGCAAGGTATAGATCAGACAAGGACGGTTATATGAGACTCCGTAGACGAAAGGTTTATAGTTTCTCAGCCATTTTGAGATTAATTATAGTATTGCAACATTTCAGCCCGTTCTTTTAGCTTCAGTCGGTCGGTAGTTCCAGCGGCTTATACCAAAAAATAAGATTTTTGTTCTTGTTGTATTTATGAGCTATCGGAGGTGGTGTTGCAAGGAAAATGAAATTTTCGATGTTTGAATGTAATGAATTAGTCGAAAATTGATTTCCCTTGTTTTGCTATGCTCCGATAGGTAAGTAGCCGTGTTAAGAAACCACGAGAAAGTTGAGTTTAAGATTTGAAATGGTCATTCAGCTGTGGAACGACTGACTAGCAAGACGTGTTTTATTTAATATGCATGTATATACATGTAGCATGCGATAAGAGGGCTATAGGCATTAAGGTATTGGGTTTCCCATATAAAGTAATGCATGCATCCTTCTTATCGTAGTTCAAAAGTCTGTAGAGTGTTCTGTCCAAGGGGCTGTTATGTGGTAGATGACTATGTATGCATATAGATGTTTTAATACACATCAAGAAAAGTTTCTTATGAAAGAAATGGAAAAGTTTATGGAAAATATAAGGTGAAGTCGGTCGGTAGTTCCAGCGGCTTATACTCAGTCGGTCGGTAGTTCCAGCGGCTTATACCAAAAAATAAGATTTTTGTTCTTGTTGTATTTATGAGCTATCGGAGGTGGTGTTGCAAGGGAAGGTAAAAAGCTGATAAGGATTAGCTTATGAAAAACCATGCCTGAGTACATATATATATGTACATGTAGTCGAACTAAAGATCCAGATCAGTCTGAGCATCTTCTCCATAATTGCCCTTGGGACTGTTTGCACTCTGGCCTTAAGTCCCCCGGCAAATACGGAGATACCATTTACCTGGTAATGCGGTGGTGGCCATGTATTGTCCTCTAAATTTTGTTCTTAAACCTTCATAGGCTTAAATTAGAGTATTGGAACAAAATGTCAATAAAGGGCTATAACCTTCCAACTCCATGAAAAGATGAAAAATATGTCATTTCAATTTTCAAAACTTATTCTTTGAAATTTCAAGATTCTATCTCTTATTTTATTTGAACGAGTGAAGAAAGATTGCAACATTATTTCATTTTGCGTTGATATGCACAATATCGACTAAGTCTGTTATTACATCTTTACTTCATTTTGCGTCGACATTGACAACGCAAAAAGAAAGAAAAATATCAAAATGAAATAAATTATAACATTTTTAAAACGTGTCGTAACAAAGCTAGTTCCTTGAATGGAGGAAGCTTTGTTTAGTTGCTGAATTATATTTGGCATGCAGACGACTTACACAAGCTAAAACCGCTTCATCTTAGTATACATTGTTCAAACAACATTGTGACCTAGGTACAGGAAATTGTGCTTCTGCAACAGTTTTTCGACAAACAGTTGCAAACCCCACTTGATTTATGAACAGCTTAATGTACCGATCAGGGAATAGAGCCGTGGCGGGTTACGCTGCGTGGTCAGCGATTACATTGTTGGATATGCTTTTTAAAGACCTGAGCTACTAGAGTTTTTCACGACAATGATCCTTTTCATGCAGAATGTGTCCGATTCTGATTTCATTTTTATTGTAAGGAAGAAAGTAAAGATCAGGAATCGATACAATTAAATACCATACCTGACCTAGTACATCATATGGGAAAGTGACAAAACCACAAGAAAACATCACATACAAGAGAGCCAAGAGGTCAGCCCTTTCCCAGCTGGTGAACACAAGGCTGCAAGGAAGAGACAACTATGACAAACACGAAACACAAATAAAAAAAAGGTCCACGAAAGAAGCACCACCTTAGAACGGTCAGTTAAACAAAATACTGTAGGGCTTAACCATGTTTGACGGTACCAACCTTATTTCAGATGAGGATCTGTATTTCATTTAAGCAGGACTAGATAGAAATCCCAATATACAAGTGAGCATTACCAAGAAATGCCGCTAGCATAGACCAAAGACCAACTCAAGCCACCAGGGGGAAGATACAACGAACACAGACTCTGTCCGTTGGCTCACCAGGTTTCAACTTTTGGATTTCATTTTCTTAAGTGCTCCAGTGGTGTTGTGAAATGTCAGATGTCCCAACGCGATATTTTTGCTAAGCCTTCATACTTGAACTACCCTGGTTTAACTGGTGAGATCTTTGTTGTCCATGTTGATTCATTGATAGTTGGGAATCTCTACCCCAGCCAAACAAATATAGGGATCACACATGTTTTTTCATGCATTAACATTTGCCGGGTCCCGAGGAAGCTGTTTGAACACGAGGCCGATAGGCCGCGTGTTCAAACATCTTCCGAGGGACCCGGCAAGTGTTAATGCAATGAAACGAACATGTGTGATCGTTATTCTTGCATATTTTACCTTATTCCAACCCAATTTGCACCGAAAACGCTGCTAAAACATTAAATTGTCCCTTTTCTTACTCTGGATTTCTCTAAACAAAATGGCGTCGGCTGTGTACTTTCGAACGTCATAACGTCGTCACAACGTCATAACCGTACGCAACGTCTTCGCGAACAAAAACATCGACAAAATGTTCAGTCTGGTCCGCAACGCTTTCCGTATATAACGTTATGCAGATAATGCATGGCTCATTTTAAGTATTTTCAAGTTCAGACCCATGTTCAAACAGCACGTGAATCTCCTGATTTGAACATGGATTTTCGTTCATTTGACAATGGGTGTAAACAGCTATACGAATAGACATCTATGCAAGAATACATATTTAAGAACCATCATCAAAAGTTAGGATGAGAATCGAGCATTCGTAAAGTTAACTTAAATCAACCAAAAATGCATTACTGACCATTCTAATATTTGATTTGTCTTCCTGGTGTCTCGTGATCGTTGTATGCCTCTTCCTCACGATGCCACGGGTTTGTCTGCAGTTTGTGATTGTGGTAATTCCCGATCATACTCACTTATTATTTTTGTCGTGGTTCCTTGCTGTTTTGTGTTTTGGTCTGAATTAGTATTTTATTTTCCTAATAATATGTAACTATTATTCTGTTGCGTTGAAATTCAGTGTCACCACCTGTTTGGAAAAGACCTGCTCACTCGGTTTATCAAATGAATCACGTCTTGTGACCTTCTTTCCCTGTGGTTTATGGGCAGGGTTTAGAATCTATCTTTTTCTGTTTGTGAGCAATGCTCATTTCATTTTACGAGTAAATTGATAGTTTAGATGCTTGAAATCTTGATTCACAAATTTCTTCAAGATTTACTAGGAGAAACTTTGATGATATGCTGAACGTGTGAATTAATTATAAGTTGAGAAAAGATGGATGGGAAGCAAAACCTTCCATGTTTAGCATTCCGATTTTGACGCGATAACGTGGCTACTTAGTCACAACAAAGAATTCAGCATATATCTACATGAAACTGGGGGGGGGGGGGGGTGCAATGAAAATAGACGAGAATTTTCATGGAAGGCAGTGTCGCATCTGCAAGGAGAAGGAAAGCCAAGTCATCAGGCCTTTATTAATCGAGCATAAACTATAGGTCTTCTGTCAAGGTGTCATTAAAAGAGCATGTACAATAATTCAACACTCATGAAAATGTAAAGGGGAAATATTTTATATGGTTTGAAACTTTATAAGAAACACTTTATATGATTATCTAGGGGAAGGAGAGCCGGTTGTTTTACTTTTGCTGTGTTCTCAATGTGACCTCACCGTTAACGTTCTTTGACTTCCTCGCACGTGCCACGGGTTGGTATGTAGTTTGCGATTGTGGTATTCTTTGGTCATTCTCACTTACATTTTGAAAGTTCTAAAACTTATGTTGATGATATCCCACGTGTTGATATAAAATCTGTCAAGTCGGTGAAGCTTAAATATAGATCAAGTTCCCCGGGTCAAGACAGGGCTTCGAGAAGATGCCTTAATGCGCGCTTTGATGGCTGTATGCGTAGCATTCTACGAGTTCATGAAGGTGGACATAAAATGACACTTGAGCTTTAAATTTAAGTAAGGAAGAAGGCAAAGATCTGGAATCGATACAATCAAGTACCACAACTGACACAGGACACCATATAGAAAAAGGACAAAACACAAGAAAACACCAAACACAAGAGAGCCAAAATGTCAACCTTTCTCAGCAGGTGACCACAAGGTTGCAAGAAACAGGCAAGAGACAGTATGACATAGACAAACACGACACAACAATGATAAAAATGATCCATAAAAGAAGCACCGCCTTGGAATGGTCAGATTTATTGGATCAAGGTGAGTGCTAAGTCTAGATTGAGGAGATGCCACAAAGGTCAAAATACAAATGTAAAAAAGACAGTCACTGGAGCATGTGAAATAAAGGTCAAGGTCACTCGTTGTATGTGGTAGCCACTTAAGTATGTCAAGCAAATGTTTGATGGCTGTACTTATTATAAGTAAGTAAGTAAGTAAGTAAGTAAGTCAGTAATTAAATTTTATTATAGTGACATGTGTTATAAATATACAATATAAACATCAAATTGTGTGTCTAATAACACCCGGCCCCGTTGGGCCTACAAGTCACTTTAAGCATTTCATATTTGTACAAAAAAGAAAATAGAGTTTCAATATAGAATATCTGTATCATGCATGATTTTGCATGAGCATTTCAAGTTCACTTTCAAATACTTTGGAAATATGCATACGGATATATAATACTGGCAGTAAATGTATGGTTTCAATTATAGGGTACAGACTTTTTTCGTTGCATAGCATCAACAATAAATTTTGAAACATAAATAAAGTGGTTTTCAACAACATGCCTAAGTTTTTCAACATTTAACACTAAAAAGTTTGATTTTGTTTCAGTCGCTTTATAAATTAGAGATTTTCTGAGATCATGGTAACATGAATTTTTGAACAAAAAATGAATCACATCTTCAGTTTCATTTGAATTAGAAATGTTACATGTTCTGTCGTGAACACATAAAGTAAGTAAAGGTGCAAAGATCAGGAATCGATACAATCAAGTACCACACCTTACCCAGGATACCAATGGGAAAGTGACAAACTAACAGTTGGACACCACAAAAGAGAGCCAAGAGGTCAGCCCTTTCCCAGCCGGTGACCACAAGGCACATATAAACAGACGCTCACAAAGGCATAGCAATTCTGATTATCTCCCCGTCTCTACTCTTAGGGGTATAATACCGCACCTGAATTGGGCGAAATGCGATTTCTCCAATTTTGTCATATTTAGAAAGTATATATTTTTCTGTTTTAAATTCGGATTAGAACTCTCTATAGTTTCTTAGTTTTGAAACAGTTTGTATTTTATTTGACCAATTGACCTGATGAGATTGTCAATATTTTTAAATCAACAGGTGCTTTGTCATAAAAATTAGTCAAAATATCTACTTTCGTTAGAATAGTTTTCATATCTGAGCTCCAGCTTTTACCACCAGGCATAGAATAATTATAATTAAAAATCTTCTTAGTCAGCCTATTTTCATCCATATAGACCATATTATAATTTACCAGATCATGAACGTCAACATACTGTAAGTTCGGAAATTTTCGCGAGGGTTTTATTTTCGCGAAACTTCGCATATGCGAAGTTTCGTGAAAATAAAACACTCGCTAAATGGCAAAATCACTCTGTCGTTTACTGATATACGAAAACCATGCCAGACTCACGAATTTCTAACGTCGCAAATATGTCTTGTAATGCTATTCGCGAAAATAAAATTCTCGCGAAAATTTCCGAATTTACAGTAATTGCTGGATAACAAACGTATGCAGAAATGGACAGAAAAGTGGACCCTTATGTCGCACCATGCTAGTGTCAGCAGGTGTGACAAGCAGCAGCTTTTTACAAGATTTTACTTGTATTGTTGCAATTCTGCCTGTAGTGAGTAGTATTGTTTTTACAAATATGAAAATAATAAGAAAAATACGTATTTTGACATTGTTGTAAAGTGTTCATATCTTTGATAAATATTGCTTTTTTATGAAAACCATATTTAATGCTCTTTTATTAAAAGAAGCATTTGCGTTTAGTCTTACGATTTGTTCTTTACACGTTAGAGGCAGACACAAAGGGCTAGGTTTCGTTAGTTGTTCAGTGTCTGTGCATTATTATTTTTTTACTCATGTAACACATAAGAAACTAGCATCCACCATGAAAATGATAAAGCATTGCAATGATTACAATGAGCATTAGCTAGACAATTCGTTTCAGTGTAACATTCATGCCAGAGTTTAACTTGAGCTTCATCGAAATAGGATCCAGCTCTATATTACTAAGGTTAATGTTAAAACGACAACAACCCCACACTGGTAAATGTATACGTCGATTTGGTGGTATTTACGCGTATTGCAGGTACCGGAAGTGGTAGATATTGGTGTTAATACTATAGAGAAAAAACATGCCATATTCCTAGAGGACTAAAGAATTAAATCATTTATAAGTATTCAGTATGTACATGGCGATTTCTGTAAACATTTAGGAATAGATTCGAGTACCGATCATCCAGATCGGTTCTCGAATCTATTTCTAAATGCTTACAGAAATCGCCATGTGCATGCCAGATACTGGAAATGATTTAATTCTATAGTCCTTTAGGCATATGGCATGTTTTTCTCTATAGCATTAACACCAATATCTACCACTTCATGTCTAATAAGTACCGGCAATACGCGTAAATACCACCAAATCGACGTATACATTTACCAGTGTGAACCCTCAACAAAAAGAAATCATGCATGGCTTTTAAAAACATGTTGCTTTTGTGGGGATTATCTGCTGTGAAAAGGCAGTTTTCAAGAATACATGAGCCGCGACATGTGATTTCCAACAATGTGGCATTTTGATAAGTGTAGACTCAGACAAGCATGTGCAGCCTCCTTTTAAGCTTAGAAACTCCAAATGATGTTCGGTCAGTAGCTTAACAGTCATAGAATATTCAAGAGACTAGCAAAGGCTCTGATCAGACTGCGCGTATGCGCAGGCTGGTCTGAGCCTTTGCTGGTCGCACATACAACATGTTGGAAATCTCATGTCGCGGCTCATATTTCATTTTTATGAGATAAACACAAGCAACCATCTTATAATGTCATAGAGCTTGCTCCTATCAAAGTGATTTAGATTTTATTGCTGATAAGAAACTTGCTTGCTATGAGCAGGTTGAGGGGGGACGAATAGCACATTGGTTTCAGAATTTTCCAACTATAAAAGTTGACAAAAAGCTAGCTATAATTTTGAAATAATATATTATGCTTTTACTCTAGTGAGCAACTAATGCATTGGCCATCATGCAGTCCCTTTTTTGTTCGTACAATGCAAGATGTAGGTTTTCTCGTGGTGTGCCTCGTATATGAATTTGTATGTGTGTTTTGTGTACAATGTTGTGTACCATTTCAAACAGCACAATTCAAGTGGTAGAACCAAGTTGAAAAGAAGAGAGTGAGAAAGACAAGGTGTAAGTATCTTTATGCACCCATCGTAATGTTATTTTTTAAAGTGGGTGTTCACACTATTTGGTGCCATTTTGGACAATTCAAATTTGTACAAAAAGACCATTTTCAGAGAAATACCAACCAAAGCTATACATCAATATGAAGAGGGTTTGTTTGGCAATACACCCAAGCTATTATTTAACAGAAACATCATTTCCATTTATAATACTCCACTCGAAAAAGATGGAATTTCTAAACTGGGAAATAAAATTGTTTTCAAAAAGGGAAACAGATATACATGTAATAATACTTGCAGAAGCTTCTTTATGAGCATGCTGAGTACATCTGCTATTTTTTAATTTATTCCAATGCATTGTTAAAGCATATGAACCAAAAGCCAATTTTCAAATACTGTTAAAAAATGGAGGAAAGATTTGTCAAAAAAGTAGTCCCTCTTTACAATTTTATGTGTATGGTGGACAAAGCATGCCATGTCACTGCTACAAATTACATGCAATATAAAACTAAAGAAATTATGTTATATGTTAGTTAAATTCAAATAGATGAGAATACTTGTATGTTCAAAATGTATGGTGAGTAAAAAATGCCATAAAAGGGACTTAACAACAGCCAATTTTGTATTTAGACTTAAAAGTTGCTGCTAATTATAATTCGGACACACCTCATCCATATAGCCAATGGTTAAACCCAGTGAATTATTGGTTGATAAATCACTGCACTGGCTGGACACGGACTGGCGTGACGTCATTCTGTCGCCAGTTTGATTTTTATGATGTCACCTATCACATAGGGCATTGTAACGTTGACAGTAGACGGGGTAACGTCGTTTTTACAACTTTTGTACGTTCAAAACGTGTTTCAGCTCATGACGGATTCTTATAGACTCTGAAGGATTCGTTCATATTTTATATCCGCTTTTTTCTTTAGAAAAAAAGGATATATTAACTTTGTACCAAAGTCGTCCGTTGTCCGTACGTTACGTTTCTTGTAAATGTATCTCCTCCTAAACCATTAAAGGTAGCAACTTCAAAACTTTGTAGTTGAATATGTCACATGATGTAGAGGGTACTGGGCAACATTTCGTGTGACCTTGACACCAAGGTCACGGTCAAAGATCAAATAATGTATTTTCTTGTAAATGTATCTCCTCCTAAACGGTTAGACGTAACAACTTCAAACTTTGTGCCGGATAGGTCATATGATGTAGAGGGATCTGGGCAACACATTGAATATTGAATTTTCTTGTAAATATTTCTCTTCCTAAACCTTTTGACGCAGTATTCAAACTCTGTATGTGCATAGGTCACATGATGTAGAGAGCACTGGGCAACATTTCGTCCGAAGGTCAAGGTCAAATAATGTATTTACTTGTAAATGCATTTTCTTCTTAACCGTGGGATGTAGCAATATCAAACTTTGCTGGTGCATAGGTCACACGATGTCGAGGGTACTGGGCAACATTTTGTATGACCTTGGCCCCAAGGTAAAGGTCAAATAATGTATTTTCTTGTAAATGCATCTTCTTCTTAACCATAGAATGTAGCAACATCAAACTTTGCTGGTGCATAGGTCACATGAAGTTGAGGGTACTGGGCAACATTTTGTGTGACCTTGACCCCCTTGCCCGACCTTGGGGTAAGGTCAAATAATGTATTTTCTTCGGAATGCATCTCCTTAACCATTGGCCGTAGCAACTTCAAACTTTGCAGTTACATAGGTAACATGATGTAGAGGGCAAGGCTTTATGTGACCTTGACACTGGGACAAGGTTAAATAATATTTCTTGTAAATGCATTTCCTCCTAAACCCTTGGACATAGCAGCTTCAAAGTTTGCAGGTGCATAGGTCATATGATGGAGAGGATACTGGGCAACTTTTCTTGTTTGTCCATGACCTAAGGTCAAGGTCAAAAGTGAAATAATGTACTTTCTTGTAAATGCGTTTCCTCCTAAAAGATTGGACGTAGCAACTTCAAATTTTGCAGATGCTTTGGTTAGCTCAAAAGCGGGTATTTGCGATGGTGTGCCATCGAATGAAGTCTAGTTCTAATCTTTTTTTGTGTTAGAATCGAAATAAATTCGCACTGGCAATAAGTTGTAGCTTAACATATCACAGGCTGTTTCTTTGGCACCAAAATTGCGAACGCCACTGCCTCGCCTGCGCCTCCTTCGTGCCTGCAATTTCTGTGCTTACTTTGTGGTACGAACCATAAAGACGCAAAACAGGCCTCGCGCTTCCAGCCTTGGTCGAAATTCGGCAAGTTAGGCAAACGCGGATAGTGCTCCTATTGGAAGAGCCGTTCACGTGAGAATTTCCAATAAAACGTAATCGCCGTTCCACCGCATTGAGACACTTGAACCCTTTTTTCACCTCAAATTTACGAAACCCAAAACAGCTGCTAAAATTGATAGATAAAACTATTTTATTGTTTTAAGCTTCAAAAATATGTTTATTTGATTAATTGATTGAGTTAAGGCTTAAAGTCCCAGTCAACAATATTTTAGTCATGTCGGTACTCCTTCCAGAGAAAGGAGAGAGAAAAGAATAATTTCACCCTAACCCCATCAAATTTGCCTCAAGGGTAACGAATTCCACCCTGTCAACTAATAAAATGACAGGGTCACATCCGTGAAAGCTACAGCAAATAGTGCACACCCTAATGCTTTATCTGGACTTATGTGTAAGGCCATTATAGGATGTGATGTTAAAATGCCAAAATTACATGACGTTATTGTAAAACGCCAAAATGACTTTGACGTTATTGTACACTGCAGTAGCTAGGGTCTGGTGCTAAAATGCCATGCATATTGGGCTTTTCGACAGTAAAAAACAACTCTTTGGATCCTGAGTTTAATTGTTCATACTTTTCTGCATGTTGTTCTTTTCCTTTTAATCAGAATATCATGAGTGTCAAACAATTTAGATCCCTATCATGTCCATCGGGCCTAATCTGTGTTCAAAACTGTTTGCAAAGGGAGAAAAATCTAATAGGAATACAGAGTGTCAAACACAGTTTGGATCGAGATCATGCTGGACACTATGTCGGGCTTGATCTGGGTTTAAACTTTTTGCTTAAGAAAAAACTGTTTTGACAAATCCACCAAGATATACGGTAAATGCTCAAAAAAAATGAACACTCTGAAATTTTGAACACCTAAAATTATTGACGAATATAATTTTTAAAACATTCTGAAATATAGAACACTGCCCTCTTTAGATAAAGTGAATTTCTAAAATTATGAAACGCGGAAAATCGACGCCCGTTTATATGTTTGTCCCATCCTTGTTCTACCGTACAGCACATGAACGGCTGTGCCATAGGCAGGCGATATTTGGAAGGTTCCATTCTATGTAGATGGCTAATCTTGCAACGATGTTCTTTTTCGCATGCCGAGAAAACACCCGTCTAAGCTTGTGTTCAGGTCATACACTGCCTGGTCATAACTTCTTGTCGTAGACTTAATGAAGCCATATAAACCACAGCGTTAAACAACATTCTTGATATGCTTGTAAATGCTAAATAAGTTTGCTTATATACGTAAGGGCCTTTTCCCACGTTGTGGTTTGAGTCGTGAAGCATAAACACACTGTGATGCTTGAGCTGTACTGATTGAGCCACCATCTACTCCCCAGCGTTATGTGTGGCACAGTGAGCAATGAATGGTGTTTTAAGAGTGCACATTTGAGCAGGCTCATCTTAGTACCAAAATATGATAAACGACAGTTTAATTTCAATTGAGCAGGTTGACACATGAATGAAACGGCGCACTGCATGCATCTTGAAGAAAAGGTAGATTTGTGGTACTTGTCTGATATTTTCTTTACTTTGAGATATATGAGTATACCCAGCGGACGCAAATAGGTCGGACATGGCTTACTAGATTAACTATTGGTATGCGTGTTTGCCCCAGATCAGGCTCGGCGAAACGTCGGACGATCATCTGGATCCAAACTGTTTGCAAACTTGGCAGGTGGTAAAAGGATAGAGCAAACAAATCTTTTGTTTGATTTCTTAGAATCTTTAAGCACGATTTTGGGACAGGCTGTTAATCTTGATACAACTGCTTCCGATGAGGACTCAATGTACACGCTTACTGAGATATACTGAAAACCCATCTTATCATACCATCAGTGTCAAAGAGTTTGGATCCAGATCAAATATGACACTGTTTGCATGCCCGGATCCAGAAAATTTTGTCAGAGGGAGTCAAACTTTTACACGTTTTTTTTACCTGCGTCGCTTTAGCGAAAGCAGGTCTAGTAATGGGTCCACTCCGTCCGTCCGTCTGTCCGTCCGTCTGTCCGTCCGTCCGTCCGTTCGTCTGTCCGTCCGAAACACTTTAGGGGTACCAAGTTTGTGTAATCTGTAACTCCAAAAGTTTTTATTCCTTTTCATTCAAACTTTGCCAAATGATTGTTCACATATTGAAGATGTGCACCTCCTATTTTGTGCACGTTTCATTTTTTTTTCTTGAACTTAGACATTTGGCCGTCCGCAACACTTTAGGGGTACCAAGTTTGTGTAATCTGTAACTCCAAAAGTTTTTATTCCTTTTCATTCAAACTTTGCCAAATGATTGTTCACATATTGAAGATGTGCACCTTCTATTTTGTGCACATTTCATAATTTTTTTTTTCATTTTTGAGGGGTGTTGAACTTAGACATTTGGCCGTCCGCAACACTTTAGGGGTACCAAGTTTGTGTAATCTGTAACTCCAAAAGTTTTTATTCTTTTTCATTCAAACTTTGCCAAATGATTGTTCACATATCGAAGATGTGCACCTCCTGTTTTGAGCACATTTCATAATTTTTTTTTCATTTTTGAGGGGTGTTGAACTTAGACATTTGGCCGTCCGCAACACTTTAGGGGTACCAAGTTTGTGTAATCTGTAACTCCAAAAGTTTTTATTCCTTTTCATTCAAACTTTGCCTAATGATTGTTCACATATTGAAGATGTGCACCTCCTATTTTGTGCATGTTTCATAATTTTTTTTCATTTTTGAGGGGTGTTGAACTCAGACATTTGGCCGTTCCCAACACTTTAGGGGTACCAAGGTTGTGTAATCTATAACCCCAAAAGCTTTTATTCCTTTTCATTAAAACTTTGCCTAATGATTGTTCACATATTAAAGATGTGCACCTCCTATTTTGTGCTTGTTTCATAATTTCTTTCTCATTTTTGAGATGTGTGGAACTAAGACATTTTTTTCATCCGAAATGCTAAAGGGGGTTCCTAGTTTGTGTAATCTGCAACTCCATTAGTATTCATTCCTTTATATTCAAACTTTACATGATGATTTTTCACACATTTAAGATGTGCACCTCCCATTTTGTGCACATTTCATATTGTTGAACTTAGACATTTTTCCATCAGAAATGCTTAGGGGGTGCCTAGTTTATGTAATCTGCAACTCCAACAGTATTCATTACTTTATATTCAAACTTTGCTTTATGGTTGTTCACACATTGAAGATGTGCACCTCCTATTTTGTGCAAATTTCATTTTTTTTTCATTTTTTTGACAGATGTTGAACTTCGACATTTTCAAGCAGTTTTCATTCCTTTATATTCAAAACTTTGTGTTATGATTGTTCACACATTGAACATGTACACCCTATATTTATGCTAATTTGATATTATATTTTTGAGTGTTTAACTTAGAAATTGTTAAGTCACCTACTGTAGATTACATTGTGAAATTTGGATGTAATCTGATTTCATTCCTGTATATTTGAACTTTTGCATATCGACTGTTCACACACCGACGAGCACCAGCGACGCAGGTCCAGAGCAGAGTTTGGTCTTGGGGAGAGAGGATCCAAATACAACTATAAGCGGGCCATCATCGGCCCGCCAACGAAACGCCATTTAAATGACGTTTCGCTAGAGTGCGGATATTAATCATACATGTGATTTTTCAGGGGTCCGGACCAATTGCTAAAGAAACTATATTTTTGTGATATTTTAGAAGGAGTCCTCCGGACCCCCTCCCCCCATTTGGATCCGCACATGGCGTGGACACAGAGCGAGGCCGGACATTACTATGTCTGGCTTGATCTGGTTCAAACTGTTTGCATAAAAAAAAAACAATTTTTGAAAAATTCTCCAAGGAACATCATCAGACCTGACGCTGTTCAGATGCCAGATCAAGCCCGACCTTTTAATGTCGGGCCTGATCTAGGTCCAGACTGTTTGCAAAAGTAAGAATCACCTTTTTCAAGGGAGAGGCCCGAGGGCCTGTGAAGGGGATACGTCACCAAGACATGTGCCCATTTCTATACAAGATTGTAAGATAAAAAAATTATAAAATACAACTCATCAGGCTAAATATCCGTATTAAGAAATCAACCAGTGAATCCAGATCAGGCCCGATTAATTCAGTAGCAGGTGGATAGGTCAATAAATACAATTACAGGTTATTAAATAGTTATATGAAATAAGCAAAGCTAAAAGTATCCTCCGTACATATTTCCTATATTGTGTTTACAAACCAGGTCACGGCACCGCTTATTAAACGAAACTTTTGCTGCCTTTATTCTGGAAATCGAAAAATAAATCAGTCCCGACATTAAAGTAAGATGGTTTATAAAACAGTTATGCATACCTTGACATTCCTCTCCTGTCCATCGGAATCAAAAGACGGCATACTGGAATTGCAGGGATGGACTATTGGGATGGACCCGGACTCGGACCCGGACTTGTCCTTATTTATTGCAGTCATGGCCTTAGTTATTGGAGTTATGACCTTAGTTATTGGTGTCATGGCCTTAATAGGAGGTCTGGTTCTTAGGTTAATGGCTAGCCTGATAGTGCATGCTACGCAGATTGTTTACATTACGGGCATATGGTCTGAACTCAAATAAACTGTTCAGTGTAGAATTTAAGATGTGATCTGATAAAAGAAAATGCCTGGCTTGGTTGATTGTTTGAGTTAGTTTCTTACGTCCCACCAACAGCCTAGGCCATATGGAGATGGGGTCATGGCTTAAGTCAGACTGGATGAGCCGGGTATCGACTAGGGACCCTGGGTACAAGGCAACACACTCCTGGGGTACCTGTTCCCTTGTTCACCTGCATTAATTTGGCTTGTTCCCCTGTTCCCCAAAAAATGCTTTCTTATGTTCACTAGCCTGTTACCCAATATTGTCTTTGTTCCTCTGAAGTAGTTGGGCTTCTTCCCCCGTTCCCCAAGAATCAAAAATTTGTTTTATGTCTTATGTCACCCCGATTATGTGTTTGCTGGAAAAATCCACGGAGATGTAAATATAGATAATAATTTGACCAAAATGGAGCCAAAGGTAAAAAAAATACAGGCTATGCCTGTATCGTCACAGTTCCAAAAATGTATGATAGGCACTAAAATCTAAGGCTCTCCCATGAGTTTTGGGGAACAGTGGGAAAAGGGGCATTTATTTCAGGGATACAGGGGAACAAGGGCCAACTTTTGAGAGAAAGGGGGAAGCAAAGACAATAGTGTATCTTTGTTCCCCTCTTCCCGCCAGGAGAACAAGGGAACATCTATTCATGGTGAACAGCGAAGTCTCTGACGAGTCTGCACATTTGAGTCTCGCTTGAGCCTACGTCAAATGTGCAGGCTCGTCAGAGCCTTCAAAATATCATGTGCTGCCTCAAATGACGATCTGTGTGCCATTCATGCCAGCAGCATAGACTCTGGTGAGTCTGCGCATTTGCGCAGGCGTAGGGGAGACCGGGGCTAGTTCGTCCCCATTTTTGAAAACGTCCAATTTGCGAAAGACAATAACATCTAGGTCTGCGAAACCTATATATTTAAAGGCACAATAGGGTGGTACCAGTCCCGATAACCCCCATCATGTGTCTCTGTACGATAAAGGGTAATCTTTATTCAAGGAGAACAGGTCATGATGGCTGAACTTGCCCCGCCACGGGGTAAGTTCGGCCACCCCTGGGGGCAAGTTCGGTAAAGGAACTGCCCTGGCCTATTATTAAACAGTCAAACTTCTGTAGTTGGAATTACAAAATGCCAAGAAAATGTAACGGCATTAACCTAACATATGGACAACCCGAGTTGGTTCTTCGGAATACAAATTAACCAAAAATTAGCCGGTATAGCCCCGGTTCTCGAGAAAGCAAGACGCCGGTTGAGCCCCGGTTCACCACGGAGCACTTACGGTGCAGCACGGTGGAGCCACGGATCGTGCCGGTATACCCCGGTGTTACTCAGGTTGTTTACGGTGATGTCCCGGTAACTGCCGGTTGCGCCACGGTTACATGCCGGTACAGTGCAGATTGCTAACGAGTTTCCCATTATTGCGGGTCTCGTGCGAGACTCCTGCGAGTCCAACGCGTGTGAAATTAACGCATATTCCTTCGCGAATACACGCACTTTTCGCGAAGTTCTTCATATGAACCAATCAGAAACGCGTGGTCCCCGCACAGGATAGCCGTCCAATCATATTACTGATATGACCTGCGATAATCTACGCATGCCAACGCAGGGACATTTTAGCCAATAAATTTACTACTAACGCCGTGCGTGGGTATTCAGGACATCTGGTGTTCAGGACAGTACCTGTCTTTTTAATCTCTTAGCAGGTGGCAGAGTAACCATAGTAACAGCGTTTAATTCACTGGACTGTTAGAATATTTTATAGTGAAATAGATTTTCGAAAAAATAGTAGCATAGTATGCCAAACAATTCTGCGCGTGTGCATCGAACACTGATCAGAGTGAACATCAGATTTGCATCAAAAAAAAAACGTAAAATAAGTATCATTTTTAATTAGTTTGATACATTTCCATAATAAATTGGATCAACGACGAAAGAAAGAAAAAATGGCTAGCACGCGTAGCTTAGTAACAGAACAGAACAGAACAGAAGTTTTATTAGACTTAAGCATATACAGCTCATCGTCACAAAACAAAAATACATATATGTGAAAGTAGGATACATATGGAATGTACTGAGAGTGAAAGACATTTTCAAGTAGAAGGACAAAATATAGTAGCATTTAGCTAACTAGTAACAAATGTTGGCAGCCAAAAAGGCATATTTACACACAGGACCATCGCGCCTTTAAGCCCTACAACAACCAAAATGGCCAAACCTCTTGAAAGAGGCTTCGCCATTCCGAATGCTTTAGTGCAAAAAAGGGTGCTAGTAATATTGCCATGTTGGTACGACTGCTGCTGCTGTTGTTGTTGTTGTTGTTGTTGTTCTAAACAGTAATGTTGAAACCTGCTTACAGCGTCTGTTTTACCATATAACACTCGGGATGGCCAATCATCTATTGAGGGTTCACCATTCCGAGTGTAACACAACACGCACACAGACGCAGTCTGACCATCGCTTGACCTATAGTATGATATATCTGTCCTACCTATCAGAATGAACTTTCCTCATTTATCAATCGGATGGGTTTATTTTACATGTTTTGTGCAGGTTTTTTTTTTTTTAATTTATTGAACTTTTAGAGGAACCGTCTGTGAGGGAATAGTGAATACCCTGATTAAACACCGCGTACTAGATAAAATGCGAACCAAACCATGATGTGGCTCTGGGAGGTATTGCAAACAGCCTGGTCCCAGATCAGTCCTGACAAAATGTTCATCCTGATCTAAACATTTTGAAAATCTGGTGGTATTGCTGAAAGTTTTTTGGAAGACATTTATTTTAAAGAAGTTTTCAGCAGACAACTAAACTCATGTAGAACCCATCGTTTAAAAACAACAACAGATAGGCCAGTAGGCTTCGACGGCGAAAATCTGTGTTCAGGATTTTCGACCAGGTAAGGTTCAACCAGCCTGGTTAGCTACAGAGACTAGCTAGAATCCAGAATTTTGCGTATGGCAAGTTTAAAGCCCTCAAGATAACGAAAAATAAAGGTGATTATCAGACTGCGCGGATGCATAGGCTGTTCTGCGCCTTTGTCATTTCTTCTCCAAATAAAGGGATTTAACTTTAAAGTAGAAGGTGACAGTAATCATGGCTAAAGGCGTTTTATCCACTTGACTGTATTTCGCAGATTATTGAAATTATTAGTATACTGTAAATTTTATTACCCCTTTAAGCCGAATGGAATTTCCCACTCTTGTCCATTGAACCAGTCAATTTCCGTTTAAAGGGTTGATGGATGGTAATTTTCATTTGTATTCAAATTTTAATAGACCATTCTGTGTGCAGACAGTGGGGACCCTGATCAGATGCCGCGTTCTGCTGCGTCAGATCTGGGCCTGCACTGTTTTCCTATGTCCCACAAAAAGGACGCTAGGCTTATATGGGTAAACGTCGCAAATAAAAAAAATAGTTTTCTTGCATGCTAGTTACAAACGCGTAGATTACCTCTACACACCGCGTGCAGTCTGATGATCGCTCAGGATATTCAATGTATTCACGCTTTAGACGAACCTTGAGTGCGCGAACAGTGAAGACCCTAAGTAAACGCCACGTTCTGTGACTCTGATATTGGTCTGTGCTGTTCACCTATGTCCAACAAAAGGCACACAAGGTTTAAATGAACTGAACCTGTTCAAATCATTCAAAAGATAGATTTCTCGTGACGTAGGCAACTTAAAAATAAAATATTAAAAATTGGCAATGGAAGCGTCAATCCCTGGGTTTGATGTTACTGTTATAACCATTTATTTTGCAGAAAATCAACAGACAGCCAAACTCATGCAGAGCACATCATTTCTATGCTTATATATGATCATTAGTTAGCATTTTGAAAGTACGAAAATAAGTATGACCCTAGCAACGAAAAGAAAATACGTATTTTGGTTTTTACTGTATTTTTATCATTTTGATTGTTATCAAATGGGCCTTTGAAACAATATTTCAAAATCTTTTTTTCCACTTTATTTCAGAAACACCTACACAGTGTCAGAATTTCTCACTCGAACAGATGGAATCCAGATCAGTTTGACGCTTTGTCTGGCCTGATCTGGATCCACATTATTTGTACCAAAATTATCGCCACTAGCAAGTGAGCATCTTAACCAATACATCAATTTTACAGCGTTTGATCTGGTATCCACTGTTTGCCGTTGCCTATGTCCAATTAAAGGACGCTATGTTTGTTTAGGTTAAACACATCCCTTAAACATAATCTGATATGCTTTTTAACCCTTTCAGACCGATTGAATTCCCCACAAAATGCATGAAAGTCAGGATGGCCCATTGCATATATTGAGGGGTCATTGATTATATTTGGAAAGTTTGAATATTCTCACTCCTATTGATAGGACAGGTTCATTTCCGAATAAGTAATTTTGATGGCTTCCGGTAAATATATTCATACTTAACTACTAAAGAAACCTGACACATACTGTGTGTCATTTTTTTTGTAGTAAATGAATACGCGCTTGTCTAGCTTTCCATTGTGTAAAGCCGAACAAAGGCAGACTAAGATGCACTGAGAATATTTGAAAAGATGAACTAATTTCAGACGTCAGCTATCAAAACGTCACGTAACCTCTAAAATCAATTTTCGCAAGAACAAAGAAATCACGCACAATTCACCTAAGTCCTGCTGGTAACAAGACGTTTCGCCCCAAGACGTTTCCCTCTAGTCATTTCCCCTAGTCGTTCCCCCCCCCTAGTCGTTTTGTCTCTATTTTCAATCCTAGTCGTTCGCCCCCATACCCTAGTCGTTTCGCCTCATACCCTAGTCGTTTCGCCCCCAATACCATTTCCTACCTAGTCGTTTCGCCCCCTCTTTTTTTTTAAAAAAATATTTAATTGTCATATGTAGCTAGGTGGGTTGATATGACAAATAGCTAGGTGGGTGGATGGAAAGCTGTGTGGATGGATGGATGGGCGGATTGATGGATAGACAGACTGGATAAATGGGTGGGGTGTCGGTCTTATTACCGCACGATACCACAGGATACCGCATGCTACCCCCGGATGCTGCAGGATACCTTTATAGATAGAAATTTAACATGAAGTTACATGGTAAATTAATTTTGAAATAATAAAAATACAAATCCTCAACTGTAGGATTACTGGACAATTCGGCCCATCATCTGGCAAAATACTCGTACTTCACTATTTTAAGCTGGTTTCAAGTTTCAAGTTTCAAGTTTATTATTTGGTGACTATTGATTATTAGACGCACATAGGTAACTTTGGTTGTTCTCCGGAAGTTAACGGCGATAGGCGATACTCTTAGGTGACGGATAATCCCTGGGGCTATAGTTCTTATCTTGGTCATAATAAAAGACAGATTTTATGGTTTTATGACGCGTTCAGATTCAGAAGTGTTTTACTACAAAAACTGCTCATGTGAAATAAATGTGACAAAACCTAACAAAATGGTTATGCGCCACCGCACACTACCTTTTAAATTACCAGTTTTGACATGCGGCGTCTCGTCAGGGTCTTTGCTGAACAGAATAAGACTAGTATCATGATCTATATTGTTCAGTACAATAACTTAATTTCAGTCATGACAATGTTATCAAAAATGTCGCTTCATAAACAGATGATCAGACGGCACAAATAATTATTCATGACTCGGACCCAGTATACTGGGTCCGCGTTCATGGTAATTGAGAATAAATTACGATGTTGCTGAAGCGTCAAGCAACAGTGTGTCATTTTAAAGGTGTCTTCGTTGCTCAATGAGACGGTTCTTTTGAGTACCACAATACATGTTTATCATTGTATGTTTATGTATCGTTATAGAGAAACAAAATAAAATGCAAGTAGAAATGCACCGCGACGCAGGAAAAGGACCACTCGGACAGTGCGCAGTGAGGTCATAGCTTATTTTTCGACTTGACCCAATGTTTATTAGAGTGAACAGTAAAGGTTTATGCGAGAGTGCGAAGTGCATACTTGCATTCGCATGCCATATGCCTCCATAAAAGCATGTTGTTTGCAACTTCTAATAACTGTTATATAGGCAAAGCACACGAGATCTTGGTACTTATTGTAAATGTCTCTGATAACCGCAAATGCTGACGTATCCAAAGTGGATATATAGGGGCTGTACTGGCCATATCTCCTTTTGAAAACATTATAAGTTCCAGATTAAAACTCTATTTAAAGCAGTGTAGATCCAGATCAACTGGTTTCTTTATTGATTCTCGTCATGCGAAAACGTATTCAGACCTACACTGCCGCAAGTTGTAGGTTGCTACCCGTGTCGCTGTGATGTTGTTGAACAATCTGTATACATTGCAGACCTTTAATAAAACATCACAGGAGGCACTTATCATGTCATCTGGGTCTTCACTTATTGCACATATATATCTTCTCACCCCAAATTTTCCTAAAATCTAAAAGTGGGAGAAACAGGAATACACCATATATCCAATATTTTGGAGTGGGTAAGTGGATTAAACTGATAACAAATCGACCCCATAGTGCGTGCGCTTACCGGTAGCTTCGTAGCATAGCAGCTCCTAAAAGGCATGAAAAAGTACCAAGCATGCAAAGAGTTGAAACATAGAGTGTGTATACTCGCTAGAACTGCGAAAAGAGTACCCAACCGAGCGAATAGCAAAGACGCTAATCAGACTTATTTTTGTCAAACGAAATTTTTCTTTACAGTCGTCAGATTTTATTTTTTATAAAAAGTTAACGGTTTGGTTCCCAATCAGGTCCAAGCATACAAGGCCACCATCGGCGGTACGTCCGGTTCTGCTATGGCCAGACCATTCTTTTGGCCAAAAATGTTTTTTGCCGAACCACTTTTTTGCCGAATATGCTTTTTGGTAGGGTCATTCTTTCAGTTTCCTTTAGAATTTTTTATGCGATGATCAAAGATTGTTTATTGTTTGATAACTTAAGCGTGCATAACTCAATGCTCCGCCTGCCTCAGGGTCCTTATCTGGATCCACACTGTACATTTTTTCGAAAATAAAATCAGCTGACATCTGTAAAGACTGGGTCCGAGGTTTGACAAAAAAGTCTGATCAGCGCCTGTCTTCGCTTCAAGTTAAACAATATAATACAGGAATATACGATTCTTTAACCATACGCGAACAGCGTACTGCGCATATATTACTTGCTCATAGCAGTTTCTTGTCTTCATTGCCTAGATGCTACCTTAAACATGACTTTTCAGTCAACCATATGCGCATAATAATTTATCTGCGCAGTCTGTTCAGCCCCATTGCTGTTTGCTGTTGAAATACCTTTTACCTTTTATAAATTGTGTTTGGTCTGTTCTAGTTCTTACTGATCCCGATCAACTCGGTGTGAGGGGATTTGTTAAAATCGGTGCATTCTGGGAATTTTTAACCGAGATATATGGAGCGCAAACAGCAATGGTTCAGGTCAGACTGCGCTGTGCAATCTCATCAGAACCTTTGCCGTTCGCTCAAGTTGAACGGCCTCACTTAAAACTCACTTAAGGATTATCGTTTATAATCAATAAGGCCCGACCTCTATGACCTGAGAAAGAGCAGAACAAATATGATGCTATATTCTACAATCGCGATAACGTTTCAATAAATGATATGCCATGTGTTGTAGATGCGCAGCCTGATTTGAGTCTTCTCTCCGTATAGAATAGTTTAGATACGCAAAATAACTTTTAGCGTAATATTGAACGTAAATATTTTCTTATCCATCCGTTTTAATATTTGTTTTGGGTGCTCAAAAGTACCGTCTCATTGAGACAACATATATTTTAATAGTATAGAATGGTCAATGGTGACAAACGATACTCAACTAGTATATGTAGATAATATATAGTCGCTGTGTTTTAGTGGATATATAATCCACTCGCCTTGTGTCCAGGGGTCCTGAGTTCGATCCCTGGCTCCTCCAGTCTACCGTATGAGGCTCTATGTCGTGACCTTGTCTCCATACTCGGACCCAATACTGGGTCCAAGCTCCATATGACCTACTATGCTGTTGGTGGGACGTTTGACACAAACTCACTCACCCTATCAGCGAGATTTCCATCGAACGAAGAATTTTAATGTATTTTTTTTCTTGACACATATATATACATCCATGCTCATTCACCTTGACTTATCCCGTTCTCGCTGGTGGGGACTTGTCACGTGCAAACAGTGTCATGTCAGAGTCATGTCAGACACGAGAAACCGGGGCTAATCTGGATGCCAAATCATTTGGCTTCGGTAACAGGAATTAAGGCGGGGTTCCGGCATTTTCTTTGTCTTTCCTGAGGTTTGCAGTTTGTCAGACTTGGCGAACATTGCAGACCCAGACCAGGTGTTGCGTCATACAGCGTCTGGTCGGACTCTATAATGTTCAGAGAGGTGCCTATTTTGTAAAATTGATAAAATAATATTTGCAGACAGTGAGAACCAAGGTCGCAAAAGGTATGTAATATTTGGGGAAATGCGAAGAGGACGGACCCCGGTCCGTCATCGCCGTGTATATTATAGTAGGTAACATTTCATTGAAAATGTTTGATATCTTTCAATTTAGACTGTAAGAAATCCAGTATCATGATTTTGGATTTTAATTTTTACATCGGCGATCAGCGAAGGCTCAGACGAGCCAGTGCATCTGCAAAGTCTGGCCAGAGCCTTCGCTGTTCGTATACATAAAATATGGTAGCAGATGAAGACTCAGACCACAAAGCAATATTATCAAAATGGTAACCATCAAAACATCAAGATAATCCACTTAACTCAAGAACAGCGAATAGACCCCTTTCCCATTATCGAATTTTACCTGTATCACGTGATATCGGCTGACCGGTCCAACAATTGGACTACTTCCGGTATATGAAACTGTAATAGCTTACTATTAATTTTGCATGAATTTCACTTATATTCATAACGGTTAAAACACTAAACAAAAGGAAAATGGCAATTATATGTGCCACAATTACATATGATGACAAAAAGAGTAAATTTTATTTCAAATTTATCTAATTTACGCTGAAGTAATCCTTGCAGACTTTTATTCAAGTGGTACGCGTACAGCATATATTCCAAAATTATTTCTACTGCTTCTGACGAAGGCCCTGATGAGATGATGTGTTTCCCTGCGGGTCTACACTATTTATAACTTTCCAAACAAGAACGTCCAAAATATCACAAAATTCGATGTGTCTTTATGCGAACTTTACCGAGAAAGGATGTCTTTATATCGCCATATATGCGAACTTTTCTAAAAGGGAGATTGAATGGATAGTGTAGACCCGCGGGGAAAAGCATCTCTCCAAGGCCTTCATCAGCAACAAAAATAATAGGGAACTATCTGCCTGTTTCACAAACGTCTCATTTTA
This sequence comes from Loripinus fragilis, assembly GCA_964019695.1. Lineage (NCBI taxonomy): Eukaryota > Metazoa > Mollusca > Bivalvia > Lucinida > Lucinidae > Loripinus > Loripinus fragilis. The sequence continues at coordinate 28,774 of CAXHUL010000199.1, forward strand.
GCCAAAAAGCATCTGAGTAAAAGTAATAATTTGGACATGTTCGCACCAAAAGCAAATACGATGTTCTTTCGTTTTAAAAGTTGCAGCAATAGAGTAGAACCTCGACAGCTCGAACCCTGGTACATGAAGCATCCGCATATGTCGAATAGAATAAATGACACATTTGATTCTTTACGTCCCATCAACAATCTTTCAGTTAAACAGGGACGGGTCTTCCTGGGTTTAACCGGTACTAAGCTAGGATAAATGTGTCTTGCTCAAGGACCACAACGCAGTGACGCCAGTGAGGCTCGAACCCGTGGCCCCTCGGTCTCGAGTCAAGCACTCTACCACTGAGCCACTGCGCTCCCTAAATGTTTCGTGGGTACTCAAACGAACCGTCTCAACGAAACGCTTGTTTTTTATGTATTCAAACGCATACTTTTTTTGTAAGACTCAGACCGAGTGGTGAAAGATTAGAGGAGAATAATATCCTTTGATTCAATTTTATTTGCAACCTAACTCCTTATCTCCTTATCTCAAACTACTGAAAGCTCGCTGTGAAATAAATGTCTGAAACCCGCGCGCACTTCGAGTTGAAGAGAGTGAATATATAAATGGGTCCCTAATTGTAGATAACCAGTTATGTAAAGGCATGGGTTTTGAAATTTGAGACCACATATGCACCCAAAACTGAATGTCGGGTAACTCATATCCCTCCTTGGTAAAATTGTTATTGCATTTGTAAACGTATGAACGCCGGATGTTAATAGAAACTTTTAAAAAATGTTTCTACAGTACCTGTTTGCATAGCTTCGCGTTGTAAGTCATTTGGGAACATTTACAGATCTTAATTATTAAGTTATTTGAAGAATTTTCGGGTAGAATTTCTATGGATGTCTAATTTCATCTAAATGTATCAAAGAAACAGCAATATGTATTCATTTTTCTATTTTTGGGCCACTGAATGTACGCACCAAATTTCCAATCCATTGTAGTCTACACTTATGTAGCTATTAAGAACTTAAGAACGGAGTCGCTACTTTTCTTATTCTCGAAAAAATATAAATTTATATTTTCATATACATTTTATAAGTAGGCCTATTCCGTATCTTTTTTTACGTTCATGTAAAAAGTGTAAAATATACCTTGATTTCGAACTATTATAAAAAAATCGGCGCAGATTAAGCAGACTCCAGAGAGCGCACAGACTCGCGAGAGTCTTCGCTGCTCGCACATACCAAGGTCTTTCTAGTAAAACTACCACACACACACTCACATTATGGATGTAGATGAAGACTCAGCCTCAAGCCCCGCTGGATAAGTTTGTGTGGGCGTCTTAGAGGCGTTTACATATATGTGATAAGTAGACGTCTAGCTGGACTTCTTAGCAACTTCAAAGGAAGCGACTGGTCACGCGTGCCGACGAAGACACGTGTGTAAGATTTTATTGTTTTCAAAGGGCCCCGGGCACTCATTGAAGAACCGGATGCAATTTGGGCCAGCACAAAATAAAATGTATCTGACAGTGTACATATGTAACCATAAATGACCATAGTGACATGCAGTCTTGTCAGACTCTTCAATTAATAATTGCCGTTTTTTTTTTTCATTTCTTTAAATAAAATTTTAACTGATATATAGAAGTGAGATCAACAGTCAGTATATGTTACTTTATACCGGAAGTAGTCCAATTGCTGGACTGGCCAGCCGATGTCACGTGATATAGGTAAAATCCGATAATGGGAAACTCCTCTATTGGATTATCAAAGCGTGTGAACGATTATCAATTATCGATTATTGGTAGTATCGATTATTGATTGACTGAGTGTTTATTGAATGTCGCGTGCCTACCTTGAACGTGTCCGACAGTGTATATAACAAACAAACTAAATATTTTCTCTCACTGTAGACCATTTTTGTCTTTACAAACAGTGTAGACCCTGATGAAATGTCACACTATGCGGCATTTCATCCGGGTCTTCACTGTTTATAAAACTACGCGTTAAGGAGTCATCAGTATATAATGAGCCAGTTAATCAAATGTTGGTTCATTGTGTGAATAGTGAACGCTCAGACGAGCCTGCGCGCCCGCGCAGTCTCGTCAGAGCATTTGCTCGCATACATGATACAGTATTCGTCTTAAAACAACTGAAAGAAGATGCCTTCAATCATTGTTGTTTGCTAAACAGCCGTAGCCGCTGGATTATGCATTTGTTTGTTTGTTTGTTTTGTTGCTTTACGTCCCAGTCAACAGCTATGGTCATGGGGGGGGGGAGGTCAGTTCACATAACCACCTTTTTTCCTGGGTAAGCTTGAACAAGCGGTTGATATAGAAGGAGTAAGATTATTAAGTGTGCAGGCGCAACTATCTAGTGGGGCTATATGCTTAGGTTTTGATTTAAAAGTTATTTATTTTCATGCATTAATCGTTAAAAAAATAACTATTAACGTCAATGTGAAAAAATGGATTTATCATTAACGTCAGTACAAAAATTATGAAAGTGTTGGTCTCGTCCAACCCAAACATTGTTGTGGGTACTAAAAAGAATCGTCTCATCGAGACGGTTCTTTTGAGCACACAAAACACATGTTTAAATTGATAGGCAAAAATATCATTATAGTTTAATTCTCCTAAAGTTCCCTTCTCTGCACCTATCATGTATTGTATAAGCGATCATAATGCCTCAAAGACTTAGATCTCGGTAGCATGTAAAGAAAAAAGAGCCTACATGCGAGAAAACGCGATGTTGTTGGATGCGAATAACAAAGCGCAAAACAGCCTCGCATCGGCGCAGTCTGATCAGCGCCTTCGTTATTTGCTCTAGCTAAACGAGTGAGACGCGAAATATCACTATTTAAACTAGTCCCTGTAGCTGGGCATGCTGGTTTGAGCCAGGTTTTGAGCTTGGCCAGATAAAACACCACTGAGTCTGCGCTGTGTGAAAGACTCATATTATTAATTTAAGTTAATAGTTTAGCTAAGCCCTAGTCTATTTCTATAGAAAAAAAATAAATAAACAGAAAATGCTAAGTTTTTCTTTCTATCTTTAGCATGACTGTTTAATTTGCATAGTTTTATTCAGTTTCCCTCCACAGATATTCTAGAGGATTGAAAATCGCGCAGTCAGAAACATGCACTGAAATTCAAACTCGACTTTATTTTCTCCACAGGCTCGCTCAAAATTGGAACATTCAATGTGCCTTTATGCAGTCTCGCCAGAGCCATTGCAGCTCATATACCTAAAGTAGGGACGTAGATGAGGACGATATATAGGCCTGTGTTGTCCAACTAGATTGCTGTGCATGCAAGTTTCAAGAGAGACGTACTCAAGAACCTAAACATTATGAACTTGCACACCTTTAAAATACGTGGCGATTTTTGCAGTATGCAAACTTTTTAGACCCAGATTAGATAAGACAGAACTTTTATACATACTAGGGGCAAAACGACTAGTGGGGCGAAACGACTAATGGGACGAAACGACTAGTGAGGCCGAAACGACCAGGGGGAAACGTCTTGGGGGCTAAACGACTAGGGGAGGAGATGATTTGGGGCGAAACGTCCCGGATTCGTCCTGCTATGTCCCCGGCCCCAAGTAGTCGTAGCATACAAATGACTGGTGCATAAAATGTATTTCTTTCTATGAAGCTCACCTATGTTTAAGCAAACATTGCATACCCGGACGAATTGCCGTATTACGTGTTTTTTATCTGTGTCTTGATTGTATGTAAAAGAACATACTGTTAATCAGTATGGATCACTATCAAGTTCGACATTTTTGGTTGGCCTGGTCCAATTATCAGCAGCATTCCCCAAATGCATTTTTTCATAAATATATTATAGTTTTAAAAAATATCATCTTTGATCCCTTAAAACACAGCTACATCATACTTATTGTAGCAATATCGTTGGGAGAATCAATTAAATGACAAGGGTTAAATACATAGTTCAGTGTTTGTTTGTCCTCGAAAATAGGTATGTTGCAGCCTTTTAATATACGTAACTGGCCCGAGGCATTATGCACATTGCTTTGTGGAAGCATTATCAAAAGAAAAGGTCTTACAACTTTTATACTACATTTCCTGGGTTGTATCAGTCCTGAGCAGAGGATAAAATGTCTTGCACAAGGACACGACGTAGTGCCTCCGGTAAGGCTCAAATACGCAAACCCTAGATAAAGACATCCAAGCTCAAAACAAGTTTTACAGCAATGTAAAGGTATTTAATTTTCTCTTGACCAGGTATCCTGTCCTCGCTAATAAAATAAAGGGATTAATGTAGGTGTAAGGACTATTTGGGTTGCTATGGATACGAGAATGTTTTATCAAAATAATTTGGTTTCCGTCTTTCAATGGAAGAGGGATTGGAAGAGGGTACCAGTCTCCTACAAATATTTGATTGGTCGATTTAATCCTGCGTGAGTGACGTATTCACTCGAGCGATACCGCGATGAATTTACTATCGTTTCATTGGTTGAAAAAACAACGCAGATATCGTGGGAAGGTTGCGTAGGCCTCGCAAGTCTGGTTGGCTTAAAAAAACTTCGCACTGCTTTCGCAGGCAACCGCGTGGCCTACGCCTGCGATAGGCGTGCGAAGGCAACGCGCAGTCTGCGCACGTGCGAAGACAACTCGCTAGCGATCGCCACTGTAGGGCCACGGTTGCGTCCCGGTGCTACTCTACACTATAAAATCAAGATAAAAACGTGGAGTAACATCAGTTTTCTTCTGTCTCTATCGCATAACAGTTATGACACAAATTGGACTGCACATCCATATACGAGATACATGTACTAGAGGAATCATGATCTGAGTAGCGAAAGCAAAATTGCCTAGTAACCTCGCAGCTCAGTTGCATGGCAAATAAGCAGAAGCAGACCTGTTTTCTTACGACGAGGTTTAAATGTTGTTGATCTGGGCCCAGAATTACATGGCCTCCTTAAAGTTAAGGAAGACTTAAGTCTTGATACTTCAACATGTACATTAAATGCTTAATAAATTGCCAAGACCGATGCAGTACTCATGGTCAAAGATATCATTGTGATCTACAGAAAAAATGAAACTATTTTGGTTTTAATCAGTTTGGAAACGTTATTTTTCGCATCCTGGAAATTCAATACTTTACTTAAGTACTCCTTAACTTTAAGGATACATTGTAATTCTAGGCCCAGATTGTCTTGCTTTTTCGTAAAAATATATAAACACTTTTAGCGGGGCATGTGATTTCCAACAATGTGATATTTTGAGAAGTGTAGACTCAGACAAGCCTGTGCAGTCCCCAATTAAGCTGTAAAGTTGTTCGGTCAGTAGCTTAACAGTCATAGAGTCAAGCAAAGGCTCTGATCAGACTGCGCCTAGGCGCAGGCTGATCTGAGGCTTTGCTAATGGCAACTACCACATTGTTGGAGATCTCATGTCGTGGCTCATATATGCTTGACTCTTCAGTAATTATAAGTGCATTTATTCATATTTAGCTTTGTAAATTAGCACATTTATACTGCTGACAATTTAACCAACTTGTGACGAATGGACTTTCCCATCCTTATCATTTGGATGAATCTAATTTTATTTTAGGTGCAGCAGGAGTGACTTTTCATTTCTATTTTGCATTTTATTACATATACATAGGCAGTGGAACCACACGGTTTATCACGGTGGAGACACGGATGTTCCCGGATTACGCCGGTATCACCCCGACGCCGTCCCGACGGAGACACGGTTGCTCCCGGCGTCTTCCCGGTTTATCACGGTATTTGACAGCCTTCCCGGTTACTCCCGGTGAGTCCCGGTTGTTTTAAACATTTTAAAACAACCGGGGACATGAGCCGGTTTAACACGGTTCAACACGGTTCATCCCGGATCTCCAAGGTTGTCCACGGTGCCGCCACGGTTGTGACACGGTTCATCACGGTTCATCCCGGATCATCAAACCGGGGATGAACCGGCACCTTAAACCGGGATAGTGAGAACGGGGCTTTATTTTGCGAATAAATGCTGCATTTCATTTGACCTCTATCTAACTAATTTCGACACGATCGGGGTCTTCCTAACACCGGGTAGGCGACGACCGAAAACACAATTCTTGAAACAAAATTGAGTTTTAGATCGCCCAAAACGACTTTCGTATGTCCTGGAAAAAACCCAAGGCTCATCAGCACTGTTTTAACATCCCAGGAGACGGGCAGGTGTTTACGCATAATTTATTCAGAAAAGTTCATGAAGAAAAAAACATGCAGTACAACAAATGCTTACATATAAGGTTTCATCTCCTTAACCTATATGGGTCATTATCAAAAAATGGAGGAATCGTTGTCCTTTATAATTTTCTCGCATATGTGCCGTCCATTTTTTTGTTTTTGTGTCTACAACACTTAGCGACACTGTGGGTCAATAAAACAGAATACTATGTCATGTGTCCGATGACGTTGTTTGAAAATTCAACCTGACAGAAACGCCTTTTCTCACAATTTCACCATGTCCCAACAGCAGGGTAAGTAGTTTTATTATCTCCAATTTTACCAAGAACATATAAATAGTCATCTTTTTCTTAAGTAAATCATTACATAGGACTTTATAGAAACGATCCCAATAGAAATTACGAATCATTAAAGCACTTGTTGAGGAAGCCATAATGTATACAGAGTGTCCCTAGAATACCTGTCAATGCAGTTACAGATATAGAAAATCAATCTCAGCTAGAGTTGCTCACAATGATCTGAGTCAAAATAACATTTTTTGCAGACGACAACTTATGGGAACAAAAACACAAGAAAGTTTGTTGGCTAAGCTGGATCATACAGGTTAAATATTAAAAAGATTCGATAAAATCCATGTGATATTTCCACATCCGTCAGTGCAATCACGAGAAATGTGACGCTTCCTCAGATATTGAATACATTTTTACTGCTATGTTTCTGTTTCAGTTGAGGATCTGTCGAAACAGATAGGCGAAATTTTCAGCCTGAACTAAATCCTTAGTTTCAAGAATCACATTAAGGTGTGAAAGTCAGTGCAGTCACGGTCAGTGCAATCACGCTCCTTATCGTGACTGCACTGACGAGTTTTGTGACTGCACTGACTTTCAACTCTAAAGTGTAGGCTATTTAGGAAGAAGTGATGATCTATTGAGGCGATATCGTACTTGTTCCTAAAACGATAATCTTTTCCTCACCCCAAAACCCTAGGGATAAGGGGGGGGGGGTACTTTAATTGTTTAATATAGGCCTAGACGTATATATGCTTGGCCCAGTTGGGGGCGTCATTTTTTTTATTTCAATGCATTTAGTATTTTATCAAATAATATATAGATTTTTTTTGGTATCAAGAAATTTAACGATATTTTTTTCTATTTATTTAGATGTTTTTCTTTGGGGACGGCAGGGTGGGGGAGGGGTAATCACAAAACTGGACTATTTTTGGGTTGATTTCTATAAATTTTAGGGGTTTTAATATTTAGTCAAGATACAAAATGGAACATATTTTTGGGGTTGCTAAAAATTCAATTATTTTTTGGCTATGCCTTGTATTCCTGAAATGTATTTGGGAAAACAAAGTAGATGCTGGGCCAAGCCCCCCCCCCCCACACACACACACACAAACACACACTGGGCCCAAAAGGTAAGTGAGGATGGCCAGGGAAAACAACAACAAAGCAATGAGCCCTCTCTTCTTACATTAACAACCAAAGCAACGAGCCCTCTCTTCATACAAAACATAAGGTCACTTATTATTTTTCAGTTCAAACTTCAAAGCTCGTCGTTTCAATTAAAATTTGTCAAATACATAGATTAGTCTATTGTTTAACAATTACGTAAGTTTGCATGTGGAAACTTGATTCGAGCACTCAAAACTATCTGTGAAGTTTTTTAGGAATTCTCGCGTCTGTGATAAATTGGTATGATTTTTTCGCATGCTTTACAGATTTAAAGAATTTTTACATTCATAACATTGCTCCCATTCCAACTAAAGTAAGAAATAGGGCAAAGATCAGGAATCGATACAATCAAGCACCACACCTGACCCAGGATACCAATGGGAAAGTGACAACTTCACAATTTAACATCATAAACGAGAGCCAAGGGGTCAACCCTTTCCTAGCAGGTGACCACAAGGCATCAATAAACAGACGCGAACAAAAGTACAGAAATATATGACCCACAAAAGAAGCACCGCCTTGGAACGGTCAGTAAAATTATTTTACTGGTTGGCTTAACTGGTTTCACGGCGCGCCAACCTCACCCTTAGTTCCGATGTGGATTAAGTCACATAGATGTTTGGTTTGCATGAAAGACCCCTAACGTATCAATACATCAGCTCCTAGGACATATAAATCAAGGTATAAAAAGGGGATAAAGCAAAGATAAGACCCAACAGTAAATACCTTTGAATACCGGAGCAAAAGAAATCATATCTAAGTCCTATCTGTTAGGGCTTTGTGCGAATTTTTCACAACTGCTTAATATCGATAAATATTCATCGCATGTATACCTGTGTGAAGAATCCTTACTTAAGCAGCCCTTCCCCAAAAATAATCGATATTGCTTGCATGTATGTCTTTTTTTTGAGTGGTAAGATTGGTTGGTTTGTCCCTTTACCTCCTATTAATTAGCTATGGACATGTCAGGTGGTCAGCTCACCTAACCACACACACACACACACACACACACACACACACACACACACACACACTCCTCCTACACCCACCCACCCACACACGTACCCACCCACACACCTACCCACAGACACCTACACCTACACACACACCTACACACCTACACACACGCCTACACACACACACACACACCTACACACACACACCCACACACATACCCACCCACACACACCTACACACACAACTACACACACATACACCTTCACACAAACCTACACACACCTACACCTACACACAAACCTACACACACTACACACACACCTACACCCACCCACACACCTACACCCACACACACCTACACACACACACCCACAGCCACACACTCCTACACACACCTACACCCACACCTACACACACACCTACACACACACACCTACACACACCTACACCCACACCCACACCTACACACACCTACTCACACACACACACACACACACTCCCCCCCACACACTCCGCACACTGAAAATTCAATTAATAAAATTAAGAAAGAGGGCAAAGATCAGGAATCAGTGTAATCAAGCGCCACACCTGACCTCTGTATTCAATGAAGGTCCATTTCAAAGACTTCTATTCATGCTAAATATGGTACCTTTCGAATCTTGGTGGTCCATAGCGTAGAGGGTACTGGGTACACATTTTAGGTGACTTTGACGTCAAGGTAAATGATCTATTATATAATGCATTTTCTTGTTTATGTATCTCCAAAACCACTTAGCCACTTAAAGCTTTGCCAGTGCATAGGTCCGATGATGTAAAGAGTACTCGGCCCAGAATAACAATGCCTCCTTAAAGTTAAGGAAGGCTTAAGTTAAGTATTGATTATTCAGGATGCGAAAAATAACGTTTTAAACTGATTAAAATCAAAATAGTTTCATTTTTCTGTAGATCACAATACTATCTTTGACCACAAGTACTGCATCGTTCCAGGCAATTTATTTAGCATCTACTATATCAATACTTAACTTAAGTCTTCCTTAACTTTAAGGAGGCATTGTAATTCCGGGTCCTGTGCAATATTTTGTATGACGATAGGTCGAGGTCGAAGGTGAAAAAGTACTATTGTAATTTTTCTCCTAAACCGCTGGATACAACAACAACAAACTTTATTAGGTGCATGAGACAAATGATTTAGAAGGTACTGGACAGCGTTTTGTGTGGTCTTGGCACCAGGGTTAAGGTCAAACGTATAAAACGGGTGTTGGTGTACTATCGTCAGCCGTCTGGTTGGTTATTTATTTGCTGCTTTCGTTTTTTATTGATCAGCCAGTGGTAAGGTATGAACTCAGTCATGCCAGCAGTCATAACTTTTATACTGTACAGAATTTATACAAATAACGGCAGTGTATCAGTTCACCTTGCACATGAAAAAAAAAATCACTGTTTTGATTTTTCAGTGATCTGCCCTTTTCAAATTGTCCATCAGTAGTCATTTAAGCAAAGAAGGCCATTATAAACGCTTACATCTTCTGGAATATTGCATGACCCAGTGGTAAAGGCTGAGATTCCATATGTCCACTATATCTGATTGTTAGTTTTTCCAACAGTGGTCAGTTGACGAAACAGGCATTCCAATCCGTTTTTGTTTTCCTATCTTGAGTCGGAATACTTTTGAAAGCACAATTATCAATAAAAAGTTCGAATAAAATACTTTTTTTTATATTATAGGTTGAAGAAAATGGCTATGACAGCTGCTGAACGTGCCAGGAAGTACAGAAAAAGCAGGGATCAAGATCCTGATAGGAGAAGAGAGTTCCTGCTGAAACAGCGACTGCGGTATCAGCATGATAAGTCTGTTGGTAAAAGAAAGCTAGTATCAGAAATGTCAAACAGAGAACAAAGACGCCAACGGAGATACTGGTGTAGACAACAAGAAGTGCGTCGCCGAAAAGTGAGGATAATGAAAAGTCTTAAAACAGTGACCCCTTCTGTACCCCCAAAAGATCAATCATGTTCTAGTCTAGTACCAGGTCAACAAATCAATTCCCGATCCACAAAGGCAAGAAGAAGGCAAAACAACAGAGTTTATCGAGAAAATATATCTCTAAAAGAGGAATTAAAAGCTGCCAAGAGAAGATCAGAGTTGTACAAGAAGCGTTGGATTCGTGAAATAGAAAAGAGTCGTTTCAAACAACATGTTGACACTCCTAAAACAAAAACAAGAAAACTTCTTAGGGTTTTTTCTGGTGGCAAGTCGACAAAAACAGCGCGGAAGACTTTGGAATTTCATAACTCGTTAGTGACAGAACTTTCAGATCAATACAAAAATGGCAACAACAGGGAGAAACAAAGGGTGTCCAAAATCGTTACAGGACATACAATGAAGAAATATAACCTTATTTGTCATGCGAGAAGGGAACTAGGATTATCAAAGGACCATGGACATAGAGTTAAGAAGCGTTCTTTAACATGCAGACTCGAAGATAGGATCAGGAAGTTTTACGAAAGGGATGACATTAGCAGAATTGTACCTGGCATTAAAAGAACGATCACACAAAACAAGCAGAAAAAGCAAAAGCGATTTTTAACTGATGACCTTATCAATATTCACAAAAAGTTTCAAAATGAAAACAATGATATCAGTATAAGCTATACATCATTCTGTAGACAGAGACCATTTTGGGTCGTGCGACCCCGTGATAGTGATAGAGAAACCTGCGCTTGCAGAATTCATGAAAATATGGCACTTGTAGTGGACGCTTTGGATAAAAAACAGCTTTTATCCACAGACAAACCCTCACTTTTAGCAAACCTTTCTGTTTGTGACATGAAAAACAAGGACTGTATGTACGGTGACTGCATCAATTGTAAGTCTCGAAAGTTGATACAACAAACATATGACAAAACTGAAAATATCATTTATCGGCAGTGGGAGACTAAAGTTGAAGACAGGGAAATTAGGAAAGAAATTAAACAAGTGACAATAACGTCAATAGTAGAAATTAAGTCCACGCTAGGTGAATTAGTTGCTAAGTTTGAAAGTCAGCTGAAAAGGTTCAAAGTACATTTGTTTAATATTGAGAACCAAACTGAATATTACAGAAACCTTCAAAGTACCATGAAAGATGACGAACTTCTCATTCACATTGATTTCTCAGAAAATTATGTATGTAAATCCCTGAAAGAAATACAGGAAAGTAGGTATGGTGCTTCCAAACGTCAACTTACTATACATACTGGTGTTTATTACACATCTTCAACTGAAAAACCTGTATCGTTTGCCACAGTCTCTGATTCTCTTCAACATGGACCAGCTGGTGTTTGGGCATTTCTGAATCCAGTACTTGACGATATAAAAAACCTATATCCAAGTATTCAACACATTCATTTTTTCAGTGATGGACCTTTTAGCCAGTATAGACAGAAGAACAATTTTTACTACTTTTCAACTGAGCTAGCAGCCAAAGGCTTCTCTGTGGCATCTTGGAATTTCCATGAGGCTGGGCACGGCAAAGGGGCACCTGACGGAGTTGGTGGTTCATTAAAGAGGGCTGCTGATATGAGAATTTTACATGGCGGCACTATTGAAAATGCCAGTTCATTTATAAGGGAACTTAGAGAAACAGATTCTTCTGTCATTCTATATGAAGTGTCCCAAGAAGAAGTTGACAAAAAAGAAAAAGAATTGCCTACTCTAAAAACTGTACCAGGGACCAGTAAATTACATCAAGTAATTACTCAGACACCTGGCCAATTACTCTATAGAGACATTAGCTGTTATTGCACCAAAGATAATCCCCATGTAGGCCATGATTTTAAACAATTTCATTTTAATATCAGTTGTGGTAAAGACCGAGATGGATTGTCTAAAAAACGGAAAAACATTGAAACAACTGATAGAGCGCCTCAAAAGGTCAATATGAGAAATATTGTTAATGGAGATTGTGAAATGCCACAAACTGCGGACAGAGTTCAACATGAAATATTAAAGGATAGAAAGGAGTTTTATAAGAAGCATTTAAGCCAAATTGCAACATGCAAGACATTTAATTCTTTGTTTAAACTCTGTGAAAAAATCGATGTTTTACAAAAAGCAAGTTACATTATAGATACAGACTCACGAAATCCAAAGCCAGTAGAGCTAGATGAAAATGCCTTAAAACACCTTCCTCATGATTTTATCAACAGTGAAGATCTATATCCAGTAGCAGTATTAGGAGATGGGAACTGCCTTCCCTATAGTGGAAGTATCATTGCTTTTGGAAATCCAGACCATGGGGATGAAATGAGAGTTAGAATTGTTGTAGAACAAGTGCTTTATAAAAAGTTATATCTGTCAGAGTTCCATCTACAAAGGGGACTGGTTAGTCCATCAAGACATAGCATTGCTAAAATATTTGCTATGTATTCAGAAGAATACATCCCTGGTGTGCATATTTTAAATAAGCCCACCATTGAAAAAATATATCAAATGGAGGCACTTAAAATCACAAGGCTTGGTTCCTTTATGGGCATGTGGCAGCTTTGTGCTTTGGCAAGTGTTCTTGAGAAAAAGCTAGTGTCTGTACACCCTAAAAAAGGAAACCTGAACATACGCAAGGACTTACACCGGACTATTGAACCACGCATTTCTTCAAGCAACCCAAATGATTGTGCGTATATTATGTGGACAAGTGCGCGGCGTGATATGAGCAAAGGTCATTGGCAAGCCAATCATTTTGTCCCCCTTCTCGCTTTTCAAAGAGCTAAAAGTGAAAAAAGTATAAGGAAAGCAGAGAAATCATTTTATGAAACTACAGATAAACAATCAGTTAACACCAATGGTACGAAATACAAAGGACTCAAACGCAAAGTAAATTTGGAAGTGCAGAAGATAATTGAGCAGCGGTCAGCATTAATTAGTTTACGTAGAAGTAAGAAAGAGAAAAATAGTGAAGTACATAATAAGTGATCAATCAATCATTAAAATATTGAGCCTCACCATGCCAACACCAACACTATAGCATATGCGCTGAAGGAAGACTAAGATGAGCCTGACCATTTTCGCAGTATGATCAGAATATTTTATATGAGCTCACTGCGTAGCTTAAACTCTTTTAATTCATAATATGAGCAATAAAGACTATTATCAGACTTGTTGGATGGCCAGACTGATTTTAGTCTTCGCTGCAATCAAATGAGCCGCGAAATGAGATTTCCAACAATGTGGTATGTGGGACCAGCAAAGCCTCAGATCAGCCTGCGCATACGCGAAGTTTGATCAGAGCCATCGCTAGTCGCTTGAATATTCTATGGCTGTTAAGCTACTGACTGAACACCATTTGGAGTTTCTAAGCTTAAAAGGCTGCATAGGCTCACCTGAATCTACCCTTGTCAAAATACCACAGTGTTGGAAATCATGTGTCACGGCTCAAATGTGACAGTGTTGGTTTTGTCATAGTGTGTCTCAAATGATTCACTTAATTGTCAAACACTTTAATCGAACAACAAGGTGTAGAACAACGATGCTAAGTGGGCAGGCGGTTAGTTGCCAATTTAATTTATCTTATTTGCTGTTTATGATTCGTGTGAATTCGCTTCTTTGCGAACTAGATAAAAACAGGAAAGAAAGTATTAGTAAAATGCACTATTAGTGACCAATGCGTCGCCACACAGTAACTAAATCAACAAGGTGGCATATGCGCCAACCCAAGACTCAGATCAGCCTGAACATTTGCTCAGTCTGATCAGAGTCTTTGGTATGAACTAACAGGATAGGAGAAACTGAGTTTTCTTAGTGTGCTTAGTCGAGACTTTGATCAGACTGGGTGGATGCCCAGCCTTTTGAGTCTTTGCTACCAAAAATAACACATTGTTGATTTTGTTGTGGTGTTGCTCATCACTTTATGGTCAAATCCCATAAAACAGCAATGGTGTAGAACAACATGTGAATAAGGGCCTATGTATTCATAGATTAACTTAAATATCTTAAATCGCTGTCTATGGCTCTCTTGTGCAGTCGCTTCTATGGATTATTGACAGCGATAGTTTATTCTACATATGTCTGATACATAGGGGAGTTTATTTGTGCTTGTCTATATTGTGCAGATGGCATATTAGACGAGCACACGGCAAGTTTCTGCAGAATATAGACGAATCCAAATAAATTCGAGAAGAGGCATAAACACCTGTTAATTGTTTGGAATTTTATTCTTAATGTTATTGGTTTCCAACTCTAGCACCCCTGGAAATATTTTAGAGTTTGTTCGTTTCTCAGTCATTTGTGTCCATTTTGAAGGTTTGATTAATTAGTACTTAGATTAATATGAAAATAGCGTGTTAGACACTGCTGAGCAAATCACACCCCATCAACAATTTCAAACTACTGCGTTACTGCGTATCCACATTCACTTCACATCCTACCCAATCTTTAACATAGTATGTTAATGGTCCGTATTTCTTACCAACTGCCATCCAGGAGAGCTACAGTTGCACACAGAACTTATTATTTGTTACTTGTTGTATTTAAAAGAAGAAGATGATATATATATGCCACTCATACACTCCACGAGTGTTCCTGATGAGGTATTGAATATGCTTTTATGACGGACACTCGTTGATATCATATGTACCAAATCAAAAAGCCTAGGGACAATAAATGTATGCTCCAACGATGATTTGGGTTCAACTTTATATTTCTAAATTTCCAATAGAAAATCGCTCAATGTTGTCACTGAGACAATCTTATGTGACGGTTGATCCAAGTTCTCGATGTATGACATGTAATTTCTGCGTTTCATGGTGCTATGTCTCAAAGATCTTTTTTTGAAAGGTCGAATCCATAATGTGTCAGTGCAGTCACGACTGTGTCAGTGCAGTCACAGCAATGTCAGTGCAGTCACGTTTAGTAAAATTTTAAGCTAATCGAAATGTGTTGTTATAATGCACTTGCTTTTCATACCTGATCATGCCATGCAGAAATGCCAAACTTTTAGGTGAAATTATTTTGATCGTCAATTTATAAAATTCTTAGCACAAAAAACAACACACTTCGAAAATATATTTTTTTACTGTACATCTATTTTTCAAGTATTTCTCTTACAAGTGCCACATCCGAATAACCCAAGATTCATGCCCATTAAGGTTTTTAGTAAGATCTCTAAAGGGACCCCTTTAAATTTTGAAAATTCTTTAAACTGTCTGTTTTTGATCAAAAAGTTTGTTTGTGACTGCACTGACATTTTAGCAAGAGTTCCATCCATGTAATTTACAATTGACACATTATACATATTTTTGAACTGTACATATTTTCCATATATCTTCTCCATGTTGGTGTTAATAAAAATGTTTGAGAAAAAATGAAATTTTGGACAATATTTTTTTATGATTTTGCCTTTCTGAATTCCTCCATTTTTTGATAATGACCCATATAAGCTTAGCTTCCTTTTTGTGGGACATAGAATGTTGCAAATATAGTGCAGACCCAGATCAGATGTAACAGAATGCAACGTCTGATTATGGTCTCCACTATTCGCTTTCACCTAATATTCTATTAATAAATGAATGAATAAATAAATAAATAAATAAATAAATAAATAAAGAAATAAAGAAATAAATAAATAAATAAGAACCATTAAAACGAAAATATATTGGCTCAATTGACTAGACTGGGAAATTTCATTCAAATGGGTTAAACAACTATAAGCGATAATTCTTCAACAGGTGTGCACTAAGAAACATCATTTACAGGAACATTCTGAAACAGATATACCCATGGGAAATCTGGCCAGACATTGCGAAACCTTGGTTGAGGACATGCCAACAATAAAGAGGACATGCCACCAATAAAGAGGACATTACCCGGTCCGGGTCCGAGTCCATCCCAATAGTCCATCCCTGCAATTCTAGTATGCCTCAAAAGACCGCTGCAAATCCCTTAGTTTTTGGGTGGAGAAAAGTACCGCAATGTTGTTGTTGTGTAAAGCTATAAATTTCGTGCATGACCTCGATAATGGACAGACACGACTATACATAAAGTAAAATAGTTCTTGAAACGGATTTAAAAAGTATGAAAATAATCGCAATTACATCAACATATTTTTTTTAGTACATAATCATTTAGCCAAATTGAGTGTTGTTATGAATAGATATAAACTCAAATACCTGGAAATTCGCCCAACATGAAAATACAGTTTCATGTATAAATACGCTATGATCGCATAACAGCATTCCATCGAAATTGGACATGCCGGTGTGTCAATATAAATGCGCCCCCATGATGAAAACATAAAGTTGACGGTAATTTTGATAGTTCTGGTTGAAATCGAATGGTCATATACTGATGAATTGTTTTGAAATTAGTGAAATAAATCATTTTGACGTCAAAAGTCCGTAAAACTGTTGAGAAAAGCGCATGACGGGACGTCACTGTTCGAGAATTTTATCCGGCACTGTACAAAAAACAAATGTCACTGAATCGCAAATTCATCTTCGAATGTCATGACATTATCGTAATAGGGAAGGATATGAAATATAGCAGATTAGCACATGAATCAGACCAGGGGGTGGTCTTTCGGATGGCATCGTCAAGTAACTTTGAAAATCATTTTATTTCAAAAACATTTTGAAGTTCAAGTCATGTATAATCATGTACTTTTTCTGACAAATTTCAAAATACAACACGATAAAAAATAGAAGCTGTTTTTTAATCATTGCGATGATTTGGAGTAGCTTTCTTTAGATTGATGCTTGGCTTGTGAATGGGAGTCCCTTTCGTAACGGAGTTTTACTAACAGTAGATTTTTATCGAAAAAGTCTGAAGTGGTACGTTAACATTTGAAATTTATGCAGCTGGTAATAAACACAAAAAACTATACCAGTGCTTTTTGATTTTGGTTGTTTGTTTTATTGCTTTACGTCCCAAGTCAATAGCTATGGTCATGTCGGGACGGTCAGTTCACCTATCCACACTTTTTCTGGGCAAGCTTGAACAAGCAGATAACCAGTACTCCGTGCACATACTTTCGCTTGTAACTGACAACAACCCTTCTTGAATGATTCAGCGGAAGGGAGGAGAAAAACGGTAGAAATTATTTCATGATCAATCTCCACGAAAGTACATGTATGGGACCAGGCCGAGATCGAACTCGCGACCCCTGGATCTGCAGTCAGAGTAGCGTCTGTTGCAAGACACGTAACCGACTGCGCTACGCAGCCTGGTCCGTTTTTTTATTTGGCTATATGCTATATGTGTAAGTATTCATGTAGATCTAGGACAATTTTACACATGGCAGTTTGACCTATTTTAATATAAACAATTTATGTATCTTGAGAATTTACTCTGCGAGTCACATACAATACAATCAAAAATAAGATGGCATTTAAGACAAAAGTAAAACATCACAAATACAAAAGTCAAAATGCCAAAGAAAAAAAAAGAAAAAAAGAAACAAATCCAAAGACAAGAGTTAAAACGTAAAAGACAAACACAAAAATCGAAATAAAAAAGGCCTAAGACAAATGTCAAAATAACAAAAAGTATTAGTGCATATATAGCTTTGTTATATAATGCTTGTATGTTTATGTCACCACCTTATACAGACATACATGCAGGCAGGAATGAAGGAATGAAGGAAGACAGACAGATACAGACAGACAATAAGACCTAAGAAATATATAGGCTGGTGGGTATGGGGGATGCGGCCGAAAACAGCTTATGTACAACAGAAGAATCTAGGATGAAGTTTTGGAGGATGAAACATATATAAACAAATTTGAAAAAGATGTGGCAATGTAATAAATGAATAATTGCTTGTTTGCAATAGGGTCTTGGTCATTCCTTGTTGCACCAACTTTCCAGATGAGATCGTGCATGGGCAGGTCTGATTTGGGTCGTGGTGCTTCAGGTATGTGAAAAAATCTGGTAAAATGCTTTGTAAACTTGTTATATCTTTTTCAAAAGAAATTAATCGATTGACCCTTACAGGTAAATGGAAACTAGTCTCAATATAAATTAAGTCTATACGACAATTGCTTAGTACCATGCTTTCATGTCATGAATATACTTTACTGTTATACTTGTGTGTGTAGCTCATGGGCCAATAGGCCTTTTGCGAATAGAATTATCTTATCTTATATAAAAGCCCCATCGCCTCCCCAGTGATTTCGGCCAATGTCCTTTCTGAGACATTGATTCTGTTGTTGTTAAATACTATTTCGTTGATGCTCCCATTTTGTGTGGAGTTTTTGTGTTGGCTCCTAATTATATGGTCATGTTCATAGTGTCTTTATAGTTTTGCAATCACGTGGCTGAGTGTAAAGGGACAGAAACTGATTGCGTAATTTTTAACCCTTAAAGCGCCACCTATAATTTGCAGCAGACGACAATTTCAATTTTTTTCGCTTTTTCAAAAATAACAAATAAGGCATGATATTTCATGAGAATCGTCTGCTGGCAGACGATTCTCATGTTATATCATACCTTATTTTTGTCGAAAATTGGGAAAAATGTCGCAACATTTGTCGTCTGCTGCAGTTGTGATTGGCGCTTTAAGGGTTAAATGTTTTCTTGCTGTCATATGGCTGTTTATGTTCTGTGTCGTAGGTTGGTCTATGGTCTGTAATTAATGCATTTCCTGATCACTCAGATGGTGAGACAGACACACAAACATGTGATGAGCCTAAGAGGCTTTTAGGGTTGTGGGTATGGAATAGCTGGTTGAAAAAAAAAATAGGCCGACAGGCAGGTAGATAAACCCAAGAAACTTATATTATGGTATTGGGTGTTACGTTTGAGAACAGTGATTATACAGACAGACATACAAACTGACAGACATAATCTAACCTAAAGCAATTATAGGGAGGTAAATGCGTTTGTGTGATAAAACAGCGTTTGTGTGATAGTTACCAGCTGCATCGATTTCAAACATAAAATAGTTAACATAGTGCGTTCAGAATTCTTCCTTCGGCAACCAGGGTTACCATCAGTTACCGAGGGCTGCCGATGGCGACATTCGGTAACATATGGTCACCGTCGGTAATCACATCGGTGAGTTGCTGGTCGCCGATACCGCCGCGTCATGATAGTAGAGGTAGCCTCGGTAGCTGATTTATGACGTCATTTCAAAATGGCTGCTAGAATTAAATCTTCTAGCGGGATAAACGGAATTTTGTTTTTAACAGAATTTCCTGTCAACAATAAGCTTTACAAGTTGTTGGTAAAACAAAGTGCTATTTCGCTGATACCAGATCATAAGAGTTTGTCTCGTTATATTTAAAACTTTTTTAGTTATAGTGAAGAATAGCCTGAATTATAACAGACACTCAACCGTCTAAAGAGACGGCTGTTTTAAGCACCCCAAAAATGTTGACGCACATTCAAACTAACATGTTCAGCTACAGAGACTAGCCAGAATGCTGACATTTTACATGAAGCAAGTTTAAATATTCAAGTTTTAGTATAAGTGAACTACAGAGGCGCTGATCAAACTGCGCGGATGCACAGATTGGTCTCCGCCTTTGCTTTTCGCATGCAAGAAAGTCAAATTTTCTTGGTCGGGTTTTAATAGCGATTTGACATGTGTCAGGGGTATGAAAGACCCTGCCGCGCCGTGCCGAATACCTCTTGCATTAGTGGCAGTTTACCGTATTTTTAACAGTCTATTACTGGAACGCTTGTCCTGGGTGCATTTTTACTAGAAATCATGGCACGGATTCTTAGTGGGTGTTTTAGGCATGCAATTGAATATATTAATAACAATAATCACACAACACTCTATAGGCCCTTTTTCATGCGTTGTTACAGCTGGACAATTAACTGGTCAGTTAAACTTGTTCACGGTCAGCTTGCATCATAATACAATCAAGGGAACATCATTAAATGAATGATATTCCTGACTTTGATCAGTGATAGAACCAAACAAGCTCATTTAAGATGTACGCATGCCTTTAATCTTATCAATTAGTGCTGAAAGAATTATTTTCTAACAAGAAGTTTATGAACTTCAATGAGCTCGACATTAATTTGTGTTACTCAGAATCCAGAATTGGCTTATGTCATCTATATTTATTTATTTATTTATTTAAGCATGGCTAATGCGCGGATGCGTCGGCTGGTCTGCACCTTTGTTTTTCGCAAACCCCCACAACATTAGCAACGTTTTTTATGTTTCACAGTGTTGGCCAAGTCGAGTCTGCGCATATACACAATCTCTCCATAGCCTCTACCGGTGGTTTATACAAGATGATAATCTAATGAAACTAGCTTCCAGTCAGCAAACCGATATCTAACCATCATCGGTCCGATATTGTTCAGATATCGGCTAGATATCGTAAACGACATCGGACCGCTTATCGTTTTGCCCATCGGCTGAAAGTCGGTCCGATATCGTGGCGGCTACACATTGGTCCAATATCGGGCGGATATCGTTTTAGTCATCGGACCGATATTTTACCATCATTGGACCGATATAGCGTATATCGGCTAGATATCTTATACACTGTACGACATTGGACCGATATCGTTTTGTCCATTGGCATCTAGTCGGACCGATATCGACTTAGATGTGTTGCATTCTCTACTCCTTCGAGACCACCTGGGTGGGTTTCATTTAAATGGCTTTACACACAAACATGGCTAGCAGTGATCCTTTTTTACTTTAAGAGAAAGCACTAGCAAGATGTCACATCTGGGCCATTTTGTAGTGCTTCCTCTCATTTTCTATTTATAGGTCTCTTCCTTTATAATAGGTTTAGATTAGGGAACTTTTTAACCAAAAAAATGTGACTATTTTCTTGTTCATAAATTAAAACATATCAAAACACAGCTTTGGCATATCTTTTTATACCATATACGCAAATGCTGAAGGTTTCTTGATGATACATATACTAAATGTGTGTGAAATGCAATTCTAATGTATCTAATTCCAATTTTGGTAAGGGTTAATTACATATATGATGGGATTGTCTGTTCTAAGATCCCTTAAAGGGTTTTAGAACCCATTCGAGAAGTGAAAGAGGTCCAGAATCATATAAGATTTAATTTTGTCTACCATTTCAGCATATAGCGCAGACCCTGATGAGACTCCGCATTTTGTGGCGTCTTATCTGGGTCTACACTATTTGAAAATGCTCCATTTTTGCATAATGCATTAACCACGTCCCGACAATTGCGTTTATTGAATTTTTGTCAAACCATACCTCTGCATAGGACACTTTTTGGGAGCTCAATTTGTTTAAATTGACCGCATTGAGACGGTTCTTTCGAGTACCAACAACATGTTTTGGTTTAAGAAAAATTGGTTCAGAACAAATTAAGTTATCTTTTATAATATCACACTCTAACCTAGAGGCCTAATTATTATGTATCATTCCCTATCACAGACCAATTAATTAAATTCTCGTTCCTTCATTGGTGGCCGTCCACCCTTCCCTATCATTATTGTTCCTCCATTTCTCTCCAAATAAATTAATACTGTCTGATCCTTCATTAACCCATCCCTCCCTATAATGAGCATTGTTCCTACTTTGATTAGTCCATCCTTCCCTATCAATATTGTTTGAGAAGCATTTCTTATCCTGTTTTTTTAAAGTGTCGAGGCATGAATCATAGCTGAACACGTCTGCGAAAAAGTTTAGATATTACACATATTTAGGACATGCATATGTTGAAAACCTAAACGTGCGTTAAACAGGTCTCTAAACATGTCCCTTTGTATTGGACCCATATGAAAAGCCGGCTTAATGTCCATGTGGCCCCCTTTGTAATGTGCCTCCTGGACTAAGGCTCTTGTGCTGACCTCTGGACTTGACTGTTCATAAATGTAGGAACAAAAGTGGTCCCACTCAAAATATTTGACAGGGATATAGAGTAAATATGTTGACTTAGGGGTCCAAATGGACAAAATTCAAAATTAAGCATAAGGAGTATGGGCATTTTCTACAAAAAAGTAAAGGGCCATGGGCCCCTATAAGGGCTTATCCCTGTTTGCTGTATACAGTTGTGAATTCTACTCGGGTCAGAGACCATATTTTACCAGTGAGCACAAAACATTGTCTCAATGTTGAATGCCGAAGACTCAACACTGATTCAAAGTTTAAAACTAGGCAATGATTCAGCGTTGAAGGCTTAACATTAAAACAACATTGAATTATATACTGAAGGACTTTAAAAACCCAACACTCATACAGCAGCTTAAATTTTTGCCTCAAAAACATATCAAACCGATCAACTTGATTCATTGTATGTTAAGGACATATACTACTTAATACTTCCCATATTGAAATATTTTCAATACTTTGCATACAGTTTGTTTTATGCATGGGCTATCCATTTATGAAATAAAAAGGATATGTCACCGTGCTTATTTTTTCAGAATCTCATATTGAAGTTTACAGCATTTGACCAGTTTTCTAGAAATATAAAATAATAACACTAGTCCTAATTATCGAGCTAAAACGGTTGTAATCTTCAGCCAGCTTCTTTCTTTTAACTTAAATTACTGCCCATGACCTCAAACTAGCACACTTGCCCCTGCCCTACTCCAAACCCTCACCTCAAAGACCCCTACAACCTTTAGCTCCACCTTTTGCGTAGATGCGGTACAGATGTAAATACTTGAAGTGTATATCATTTATCTACATGCATTTTTAAAGTTTCACCAGAACTTTTCGGCTGCTCGCACACACTGCAACGCATAGATGTAGATAAAGACAAAACCAAATTTTAGACCACTTGCTGGATACGTCAGCATAAGCGTATTAAGAAGGCGTTTGCGATACGTACCTGTATAGATCTCATGTACTGACACATATATACATGTAGATAAATGATATGACTTCAAGTATATTTAATTATAGTATATTATATATTTAATTATGGTATATGCCATATTTACTTATGGTAATTACCATAATTATCTTTTTGCTCCTTTTGGTACACCATAGATAAATGATATACACTTCAAGTATATTTGGGCCAGTGGACGAGCTTGTAGCGCATCTGCGCAAAAGGCTAAGCTAAATGTTGTGGGGTCTTGGAGGTGAGCAGGGGTTAGTGTGCTAGTTTGTACACTGGGAGCTGCGTTTGAGATGGATTGGTGATGGTTTGGGGTCACGGTGTAGCATCGACTCCGGAACTTGGTACCAGGTGAATCGAGTGTCAACACAGACATGGCATGTAGTGGGGTGAGTCAAACGTTGTTTTAGTGGTTTGTAATAAGCGCCTGCCTTCGAAGTGAATAGAATTCATCTTTGGAGAAGTCAAACACTTGTCCGTGCCCGCCAAAATGATCAATTCTTGCTGTATGTCACAAAACATCGCGAAACACTGCCAGCTAGTACCGCTAAAACAGCATGTCCCATCGAAAAATGTTTGTTTCTGCATTGTTTAAAACTATTTTCCGCCTCATTTTCAATGCCAAAATAATGAGCATATTGGAAATCACGTTCGGTATAAGTTTTATTTGTAATGATCTTGATTTGACTGGTATATTATCAAAAATGAGTACGGTAATTTACCAGTCCGAAGTACGGCAACTTGAAAAAACATTAAAATTACAGTACGGCAATTTGCATCGACATGTTTGTCCGTGAAAACTCCCCAAACCACCCTAAACGAACACCAAAACCAGCCTCTCCAGCTTCAAACAACCTCATGTCCCCAAACACACCACACCAAACACCTCAGCACCAGATATTGGCCAGCACACGACACTTTGGTACTTATCGCATATTCGCAAAAGTTTTATTTAATATGCTCACGCTGACGTAGATCTTATGGAGACTTACTTCTATACCTACCTTTAATGTTGTGAGAACTTGTGACCCAACCCCATTGCTGTAAATATTTTGGCAATAAAATATGTTTAAACTAAACTACCTCCATCCATTTGTATTGTGTATGAGAGCAGCAAAGGCCCTGGCGAGACTGCGCGGATGCACAGGATAGTCTGGGCGTTTGGCTGCTCGTAGTACCCAATGTCATGTACATGCGTAAGCGTGTAAATGGGGATTACTGATTAGCGAATTATGGCCATAACATTAAGCGATTAGCGAATATTGGCACCAAATAGCGAAATGAGAAGTGCTAGTGATTAGCGAATTTCGGCCTAATATTTAATGACTAGCGATTTTGGGCGAAAAAGTACCAAATATCGAAATGACGCTTTAGAGTGCTTTATGATTATATGTGCCCAGCGATGACTTAGAATAGCCTGCACATCGGTACAGCCTGAGTACAGTTTACTCTGGACGCATGAAGATGTGGGTCATTCATTACCCATAGAGTACACAGTCAAGATTCGAACTAGACATGACAGTCACTCATCGCTTGGCGTAAACTTCAGGGATTTCTGTACCCTTGTCCCAAGGTTAAAAAAACTGTTTCATGCTCAACTCAACAGAGAATAAAAATTACAAACACTCATAAGAACTCAGGCTCTCAGATGTTCCAACCAGCTAATAAATGTTAAAATGTCAACAATCGTTGGCAATTTAATATTTGTCAGCATGATAAATTTTATGCTCAGTTCAGTTGAGCATGGAAAAGTTTAATAGTCTCTGGACCTCAGAATTGGATATTGTATGGTACTCTTGATTTCGCCTTTCTGAAATCCTGTGCCATACCAGATGGCTATTATCATTTTAACAACCTTTCAGCAGTTCATGTCCGGCAGCATGAGGTTTGTCTATCAAATGATGCTTGAAAAATCAAAATAATTTCGCCAATAGTGACCATCATCATTGTAAAGAACCACACAGTTTGATTTTTTTCCATTTCGAATCATGTGATTCTGTGCAGCGAGCATTGGTTCTTTTTCTTACATATCCTACTTGAGATATGCGAGTAAGGTAAAAAAATCTGTTCCTAAAAGTATCTGCTGATATCTATCAATTAAAATCCAAAATATCTTCATTGTTTGGCAATGAAATAATCTTTTCTGATCTACGCCGATATTTCAATTCGAGTTTGTTTCTTAAAATTTGAAAAGTAAAAGGCCAGCAAATGCCCGCAACTGTCTACAGGTATTTCTTCGTGAGATTTATATCCAGGACCCAAACTGGGCATGAAAGAGAAGAAAATTAACTTATAAGAAATTTAATTTCTGTATCATAATTAGAGATGCGACAAGTGCACAATTGTCTATGTACAAAGATGTGAGTCCCCAACAACGCAATAACACAATCTGGATAGTTTTCAAACAATCATTTGAATGTGTTCGAGCAGCAAAAACAAATCAGCTACATCTCAAATGCTATGTTATTTTACATGTGGAGACACTGATCAATATTCACAAAACCGATGATGGCCCAACATTGAATGCTAAGTTGGCAACTTTGTGATTCTTCACTGGACCAGCACTGCAAGGGAATACTATATTTCTGCGATTTTCAGGGGGATCCAGAGACCCCTGCCCCCTACCCTAGATACACGCATAAATACCGGCAACATTTACATTACAATACAAGTGGGTCCGTGGAAGCACTGACCCACAAAACCATATCGGACCAGGCTCAACCGCAAACTAACCAGCACGTATTCCATACAATCTCACGACCAGGATTACCACAACCTTTAAAGCAGACTTTTGCGCATCATGCGTGGGCCTCTCACAGGGCGATTAATACAAGTACTACAATTTTCTGTTAGAAAAAAAGAAACTTGTAAGAGACCTAACCATATGGGCCCCTCTGTGAAATAAGCAGACGAAAAAAAGTGTAAATCTGGATCCGCGCATGCACAAATGCGTTGAGCACCAAACCCTGGTGCACTTAGACGTACATGTGTGTCCACTGTTTGTGTGTGTAGGGGGGGGGGGTACTCTCATTTACATATATACATGAAAATCCCCCAAAATAATGAAATTAAAACATTTTGAACCCCCAAAAATGGTCTGAGCCTACATATGTGTGAAAATATCCGAGTCCTCCCCCCCCCAGCCCGGCAAGTATGTTAGTACACGAGGCAACGGTTTGTCGAAGTGTTCCATTTATCTGGGCAAGTAAAGGGTTTGTTATTGAGTTGGTGTGCTGGAGTGTGTGATGGGACAGGGAAAATTGAAGTCAGGATTGGTGGCTGTTTGGTGTTTTGATGCTGACCCATAAATAACATTTCCGATTTCATCACAAATCTTATGACGTCACCTTTCAACGTCACGCTCAGTAACGTAAAACCAGGAACACCTGATTGAATACTTTCACAAATTTCACAAATTTGTACTATGCATTCATAATAGACCATACTGACCCTCTTGAATCATTACAGACATTGGTTGGTTCCCAACGACAGCTTCTTCGAGTAGGATTCTATCATTTTCAAAATAAGTCGCCGTACTGTTCACTAGCAAGACGCCGTCCTGTGATTCTGTGTTGTGTCGCAAATTGTCATACTCAAGTCGTCGGAAATTTCTCTTGATTATATCCAGCTCCGTTAGTTTTTGGAGAAAACTTTTGCTTCAATATATACACTAGTGATGTCTATACATGCGGATAATAGCGGATTGAATTGGCACCCTCCCCATACAAGATTACAAGGCGAGTTTCGAAGCTGACATGATTTTTTCGCGGTACCAGGCAGCTACAATTACAGTTAAAAAGTTAACTAAAAATCACTTTCATATCATTGTTGGGTGTATATTTCAAAGATAAATATGTTCAGATAAAAATATATCCATCTTAACGCATAACGCCGTGATAAACAGTCTAATAACAACTTTTTCTTACCGTCGTCATGCCTGCTATTTGTTTATAATCGATAAAGTTGGTAGCAAGTTCCGGAGTCGATGCTACACGGTGGGGGTGTTTCAGTAGATATGACACACAGTTCTCTCCGCGCCTGCATGCACTGCATGTACTGACATGGTATACACTAAGGAACTAGAGCGTGACGTAACAACTACCGCGATGGCGAAGGCGCTACTGCGCCTGGAAACTTTGGCATCACTCCTTCATAGAACTAGATCAGTTCGATTATTTTACGTCCGAATGAAGAATAAGGACTGATATGTACATGCCATGTAAAAATGCGCTATTTCTGAGCTAAAACTGGCAAAACATCTGCATACTTTCTTCGTTTTGACATAAAACTGAAGAAATCCCGTTCTGTGTTCGATTTGGTTACGGTCCTCATCTCAAAGCAAAGCTTTTTTCAACATCACGTTTGGCCTGTGTAGCAAGGTAAATCATATCTACATGGAATAGCATTGTCAGATTTTTACGTAGTTAGCTCATTCTTTTACAAAAAATCAAAACAAACGAGAGTACCTACCTTTGTTTGGCTTTTCCGTGACGTTGCCACTACCGCGAAAGGTCCCGGATGTGACGAAGGAACAAATCTACGTTGACGCGATTTCGCGGTAGTTCCGCTGATGCCCACCCGTGATAATCTGTAGTTTGCAACGAAACAATGACGTGATTCGGAACTAGGAAAGATTCGAAACTGGGCAATTAACTGTAAAGCTAAACGAATGCTAAAACTAAAAAAAATATCTTGTTTTTATGTTTTTACATTTATTTTCGGCGATCACTTTTTTATTACTAGATCTAATTTTAGCAAACTGTGTTCTCGATGAAAGTTGTAGAGAAAAATTAGCGCCACAAAACATAAAAGCTAGAGTTTTTTTCTTGTTCATTAAAAGTAAAATATTCTTTATCTTCCCGGTAGCTCATCAGGTCCGGTTGGTCACAAACCCCGAACAGAGATTTTCTCGCGACAGGCTCATAGTAGGGGTAAATTTGTGATCAAAGGAAATCCGTCTTTCGTTCGGCGTCGGTCAGCAACCCCGTCAACAATTCGGTAAAGTGCTAGATTCATTACCAGTGGCAAGTTCAATAATGCGAGCGCTCTCGGGCGCTCGTTGTACTGATGTCAGGCTTTACACATTATGAATGAAGATAGGTACCAATCAACGAGCGCTCGGCGAGCACTCGCATTATTGAACTCGCCTCAGATGATTTTAGTTTCCTGGCCTCGAGGTTATAAAACTTGAGTTCATTCTCAGACTTAAAATAAAGCGCAATGATTGGCTGCCCGCACTATGGGGACACTGCAAAAGTAAAAACTCAGCACATTCGACGGACTACCCCCGCCCTGCTCAGGGACTGGAGGCCGTGGTTACAAATGACTGACGCAATAGTAAACAGTACATAAAATTGTAACTCGTACGTAAAAGCATTTACCAGGATTGCCACCACAACCATATTTGGTAGTGAACAAAATGGCCACTTGGTTCAGAGATGGCCCTTAAAATTTCAAAGGTTGGAATAAGGATGTAATTGGAAGTTATGCCTACATGTACTCATCGCACTGGCATACAACAATGTATGTACAAAAGTCTCCATTAAACGCTTAGCGCGATTATCTGATTTGCAATGTTCCGCTGCAGTTTTCCACACGTCTTTAGGCCAGAATTTTTTTATTAGTTGATTTACGAACCCTCCTACTGTAATTTTCCTGAAAGTAAGAAAAAAATAAAATTTATTTTCTAATTTTTTTTATCAACCGACTCTAAATATTATTTGCTTGGTTGAAAAAAAAAATATTTTTTTGAGGTTCTGTCTGTGCATTTTTGAGAGTGACACTGTTAAAAGTGATTGTCCTGTCCAGATTTTTTAGGAAAATGATGAAATATATAAAGAATAAAGTTTCCCTCACTAGTTTTACTGTTTTTTTCTGGAGATATTAAAAAAATTGAAAAAAGCTCTATATAAAAAAAAAGCTCTGAAAATGACCAGCTAACTGGTCATTTTCAAAGCTTTTTTATTTATTTATTTTTTTTCGTCCCCCGACCCGAAGTCTGAAAAAAAACAATTCCCGTAAATCACCTAATAAAAAAATTCTGGCCTTAGTATGGGGTTACCAAGACGTCTTGAACACGAAACAAAACGTTACAAAAACGTGTTCATGTAGGGTCTGCACGTTTAGAAAATACAATTTAGAGGTTCTGGACGTTTTCGAAATGTAACGCTTTTGGGGGTGACGATCACGTCTTAAGCACGATTTACCTGGGAACGTCAGCGTCACGTTCAGGTGACGTCGTATAGTTAACTGGGCATGCGCTAAAATCGATCCGATTTGAACGCGTTCGCACGTCGAATTTGAAGACACAACGGCATTATGATTGTTATTTTTCATATACGCAGATTTCATTTAAAATCTTAAATTTCAAATCAGTATGGCATAGGGTGACGCTGATATCACCAGATTAAATCGGACAGGGCAAGAACCGACGCACGTGAATTTTGTTTTTATAAACCCTACGCCAGGCCCATCCTACTGTAATGTAACGCTTGTTGATGACGCTGTTTGACATCATAACGTCTTTGTCAATTGATACTGATACCGACGTTCGTTTCAAACCCCAATTAAAACATAACCGACGCTTGAAATGCAATTTAACTTACGTGTTCTGCATCTGGAAAAATCGTTGGTGAACTTATTTTTCAGATTGTCACAAACGCAAAAAAGTATGCGAAACTGACAGAATTCATATTAGAAAAAAACAAAACAAAACAAAAAAAACAAACAAACATAAAGTGGGTGAGAAAAGTATTCTTTATGATGTATTGTTGGACAAGGAAATCCACCCTCGGACCCCAATAAATTAGTCAGATACTCGGCAGAGCCTCGATTCTGACGATTTATTCTGGTCCGAGGTCCCTTAACGATACACATGAAGGATATACTCCTAATCCATACCACCAGCGCGCTAACATGATAACGCGGTATCAGAAGTCAAACAATATTTTCAGAAAATAGTCGAGGTCGAAAATATTAGTGTGAGGGTTGAGAGAGGGTTGGTTCTTGGTTCCTTCTATCCGTAAATAATGAGCTTAATTGACTTTCTTCTTTTTGATAAATATAGTTTTTCAATATCAGTGGTCTTTATCATTTAAGACCATTTTATTCTCCCATTCGTATTCAGCTTACTATTTTTCCTATAGACTTCCCCCCCATCTAGACCCCCATATGTATATGACATTTTCAAAAAAAGGTAAATCAATGGCCCATATCGAATCGAACTTAAGTTCCTTCCTTTAAAATGCGGCGAATGGAAGCTTCCATTTTTATCGTTTTTAGCATTTTTGGAATTATCCCCAATTCATTTCAAAGGTCAAAGGGTTTCTGGTGGAAATTTTTAAAGTGTATCATTTGCTGAACATTTTTTTCATGCAAGCTTAAGAAAATAGAGTAGATTCTGATGAAATGCTACCTTCCGCAGCAGCTCACCTATCCTATCCTGTTTACTATTGTTCCGTATATGAGGCGCCATACAGATCAATCCGCCTGTATCTGTTTTCGGAAACAGTATGGATCCATATCAGCTGACTTCTAACGAAGCTATCTGACCAGTATCCCCACTGATTTGCACTCTGATTGAAATGAATGCTTATCATTTATCATTGGAATGCTGCAGGATAAAACTGGGGAGAAATGTAGTACATAAAACTAATCAGCATGATAAGGGTTAATACGCTAAAAGTGATTCAGAATCTATCAATGTTTGGCCTGGTTCATGATAAAGGTTACTATGCTTCAAGTGATTGAGAATCTATCAATGTTTGGCCTGGTTCATGATAAGGGTTAATATGCTTCAAGTGATTGAGAATCTATCAATGTTTGACCTGGTTCATGATAAGGGTTACTATGCTTCAAGTGATTGAGAATCTATCAATGTTTGGCCTGGTTCATGATAAGGGTTAATATACTACAAGTGATTGAGAAGCTATCAATGTTTGACCTGGTTCATGATAAAGATTAATATGCTTCAAGTGATTGAGAATCTATCAATGTTTGGCCTGGTTCACGATAAGGGTTAATATACTACAAGTGATTGAGAATCTATCAATGTTTGGCCTGGTTCACGATAAGGGTTAATATACTTATAGTGATTGAGAATCTACCAATGTTTGACCTGGTTCATGATAAGGGTTAATATACTACAAGTGATTGAGAATCTATCAATGTTTGGCCTGGTTCATGATAAGGGTTACTATGCTTCAAGTGATTGAGAATCTATCAATGTTTGGCCTGGTTCATGATAAAGGTTAATATACTACAAGTGATTGAGAATCTATCAATGTTTGGCCTGGTTCATGATAAGGGTTAATATACTACAAGTGATTGAGAAGCTATCAATGTTTGGCCTGGTTCACGATAAGGGTTAATATACTTATAGTGATTGAGAATCTATCAATGTTTGGCCTGGTTCATGAGAAGGGTTAATATGCTTCAAGTGATTGAGAATCTATCAATGTTTGGCCTGGTTCATGATAAGGGTTACTATGCTTCAAGTGATTGAGAATCTATCAATGTTTGGAATGGTTCATGGTTTGCGACAGAGTTGTCTTACATACAAGAAATATTCCATATAGGTTAAGGGATGCTTAGTAATGGGTGGGGTACCTGTTCTTATTGTTTCCTCTGCTAAGCGTCAAACATAGAAACTGATTTTTGCAACCAATTGTCTAGATTTCATCAGTGTTCATCTGTTTTGGGAAATTGGCTACATATTACCTCAACAAAATGATATCATTTATTGACTTACTTTCGTGCAAGTTACATAATGTTTGAATTCGATTTAAAAAAAATTGTCATGCTGAATATTTTTGTGGGTTTTTATCCTGTTAATCTATAGCCTCCAGTTGTGTACATGTATTTGCAATCAGAGTGAAACACGTTGTGGACCCTGATTGGGTGGCTTTGTCTGGATCTACCGTGTTTTCTTAAAGAAAAAAATCCGGGTTCAGCATGATCTCTTTTCGAAATGTGTATATTATATTTTCTGAAACGATTTCCGCGGACAGTAAAATATGGCATAATGCCATGTAATTGGATACCATATGAATTTCTATTTTATCAGCTCTTAAAAGATTTAAAATATTTCAACTTAAAGACTATAAAAGATGAATCTAGGGTTTATTATCCAGAGATCTCAAGCTGTATAAAGTCTTCTACATTAGAAAAATTAGGGGATAACTGTATTCAAAATTTTCATTTGGGGAGGTATATCGTCGGATATACCGTCGGAAATTTAGTTTTACGGCGACGCGCGAGCGGAGCCGTAAAACGTGATTTCCGAACGTATATCCAACGATATACCTCCCCAAATGAAAATTTTTAATATGGTTATTATTCCCATTCTAATGCATTTCAGCAGTTTCGTCTCAAAATTCGAGCGTTGCAAGTTGCATAAAGCCAACGTCATCTAACGATATGTGACGTAATTGATGACGTCAAACTATTTCCGACAGTATATCGCAGGATATACTGACGCAAATTTTTGACGTTATCCAATATGATATGGCGTTACAAAAGCAAAGGTCGTATCATGTCATGTCTTCGGTTTTGTATTATTTACTTCCGTAACTCCGTACTACTACATGCAAGATTTCCGCCAATGGCGGTCATAGAGCATCACCATTGTCCTTACGTCACGTACATGTATGTGCGTCCCGTTCTGTATATGAGTCATAATTTATTTTCGTTGAAATTCTGGAGTTTTACAATTTACTCAAAAACAGAACCTACCATGGCCCGACTCTTGCCCTAGAATGTTAAAACTAACTTTATTTAGCATGTTTATGGTTTTGATTCTGATTCAAAGATGTTATAAAGATAATCTTTTAAGGTTTAAACTGTCCAAAACGACCCTTTTTCTCTGTAGCCAGGCAAGCTTACCGGTGTTTTCCGAAGCACAAAAGACACATAATCTATTATCTTTACTAATTTCTTTTTGCTGATGATAGTTTCATGTTTTAGTGTGCATTTCAAAAATATAATACTGTGTTTTACTGACAACTAGATATCTAAATCATCTGTCAAACTTTGAATACAGCCTTCCACTCACTCCTTTAACGAAAACCTATTCTATAAAAGTAATGTAACATCCCAGAGATATAAAAGTTACTCCCCAACTCCATTTTGAAGAGTGGCCATTCCCTGTCAACGTGAAAATTGAAACGAATAACATTTTCGATTATTTGACGTGAAATATCTATTTTTAGGTTTGCAGGTAGGTGCGTAATTTATGCATATGGTCCCTAATGTAACGGTGATATATTGTTTGTCTGAACTACTTTTGTTGTTGGAGAATTTGGATACACATTGTCTTAGTGTATAGTTTCTTAATTTGGACCGCCTGTGATGTCAATGTATTCCTTATAGGTTTATTTACAGATTAACTATGAATATATCACTACTGCAACGTTACAGGAGGGATCAAAATGTTACATGAGGGAAGAAATATCATTTAATGTTTAGCTAATAGAATTGTGAATTGTGCAAGCAACTAGTAGCTTAGAAATACATTTTGAATTATGTAAATGTTCCAAACTTTTCAAAAATAAATATATGTTATGTAATATATTAACTTAATATCGTAATTTAGCAGCGCAAACATGGGCAATGACTAAATATAGCAAAATTCACCTCTGTAACAAACAAATTCCTTCATGTAACATAATATTTTTGAACAAAGCTGAATTACATTTTGTTAGAAGTGAATTTGTTTGTTCAATTCAATTAAACATATTATTTGCTATATTTGCGTTAATGTTTTGTCAATATATGTGTTTTTGTTTAATAAAAAAACTTTATTTCCTTATAATATGCTTGGTTATTCGCTCCTGTTACAGAAAAAAATCACTCGTGTAACACACATTTCACTACTGTAACACATGTTTATCAAGTCTGTATGAGGAAACTCTTTACGTAATTAGATCATGTTATTACTGATTGAAAACATTACTGTATTGTCTTTATGAAAACAAACTAGAACTGGGGTTTACACTGCATTACAAAAATATTTGAAAAAAATATAATGTAATGCCGCCCAATAAAGGTGATTTATTCAAATAACAGGTTTGGATGAATAAATATAAAAAGAACATTGTATTTAGAGTAGAACAGTGTTATATTTTCAATGTGTTCATGTCTAAATATCAATATAAACATCCAATCAAATGGTTAATATAAATGCATATGTTTAGAAATAAGAAAATATTATTGTTACAGTAGGGAATAAATGGCATGACTTATTATCATAAAAATATTTTTTCAAACAAAAATAAGATTGATTAAGCTGTATCTCGACTGATTTATATAGCTATAACTTCAAGCAACACAAAGAGAGAAGGAAAAATGAGATATAAATATGTTTATTTTTTCAACATTTCAAAGCCAAATTTCGACGAAAATAAATTATGACTCATATGCGTCCCATTCTGTTTAAAAATTGTTTTTTCTTTTACATTGGCCCCAGCGGGTGCTTCTGCTTAACACTAGCACATTTCTAGTTATTTTTGACTGTGGACTGCATAACCCATCCACCAGTGCGCTTACAAGATTAACATTGGTATTTGTCGACAAACAACATTTTCAGAAAACAGTCAAGGTTGTAACTAATAGCGTGAGGGGTAACAGGGGATGGCTCTGATTTTTTTTTCATCGGTAGATATTTAACTTATTTTTCTTTTTTCTCATCGATAAAAAGTTATAATTTTAGCCCATATTATTCTCCCATTAGCATATGCTAATGGGAGAATAATATTGGCTTAAATCTTAACTCTTTTAAATGAGTATAAAATTGATGTGCTCCTTTTCTCCTACCAGTAAAATGTGGTCATGGCGATTCCCCATATAGATCCTCATATGTATTTGCATTTTCCAAAAATTATAAATGAGGAAGTTAAATCCATATTCATGATATTGAGCGATATTAGTTACCGTCTTTGCTTATATCGCAACGGAGGAGACATATGTAGGTAAGAAATATCTTATCCAAGCATTTCTATTTTACTTATCGGAATGGTCAGTGGTTTGGCTGTTAAAGTGCTGTAAATTCGGAAGTTTTCGCGAAAGTTTATTTTCGCGAAACTTCGCAGTTTCGTGAAAATAAAATCCTTGGGAAATCACTCTGTCGATTTAGGTAGATCATAGGCCTACCCTAGTCGCGAAATTTTCCGGTCGCACGTATGTTTTTATCGCTATTCGCGAAAATGAAATTCTCGCGCAAATTTTCGGATTTACAGTAGCGAGCAGGATACGACTTTGTTTAAAAAACATCAATTTTTGTACAATATTGGTAATTGGTTTTCGCACAGGTAAGACATATTCAACATTTTTCAAATAATGTTTTGGACTTATCTACATGAATGGTCAGTGTGTGTGTGTGTGTGTGTGTGTGTGTGTGTGTGTGTCATTTAAAAAGGGCGATGCTCATATTTCTATACCTCCCCTGTCTTCTGATCATTTATACAGTCAAACCTCGATTAGTCGAAGTGCCAGGGACCGCATGAATCCTTTCGAATAATCGGTAGTTCGAATGATCGAAAAACGGGAGTTTTCGGATATTTTCGGAAAAGCTCGGACCTTTCATAGAACGTCATTGTTTTGCCAGAGTTCGCAACTTCAACTCGTGTTTTCCGTGAAGTTATTATATAATCCGAACATCTGTCAAAGCATTAAAGAAAACTAGCTTCTTGGAGGTTGTGGTCTCATCGTCTCTTATGCTTTGCAGGTCTAAGAACACCGAAAAGAAAGAAAATCCGCTCTTTATTGACATCTACTACATGTATATACATGTAACAACATCGATAGCAACAATGAAAATAACGGTTAAATGTATATTGACGAACCATTTACTGACGAAATACTGTCTCCTTTTAAATCGCCCTAATGTCATAAGGTCTCCATTCCAGCTAGCACACAGCGTCGGGCCATCAACGGCCCACCACGGATAGGCCATTGAGATGGCATATCGCTGGCAGGCCGTTGGTGGCCCGACGTTGTGTGCTTTTTGGGCTGCGAAATTCTCTTTTATTTGAGTGAAAACATACGATTTGGGTGTTTAAAAGAACCGTCTCGCTAAGCATCCAAACCAAGGTTTTGGTTGTTTTCCCTCAATCATAAAATTGTTTTAGGCATTCAAAAGAAATGTTTCGATGAGACGGTTCTTTTGAGCACCCAAAACGTATGTCCGTGATATTCGTCTATTATCGAAATTGTTATTTTTGTTGTTCAAAGTCGGTGCGCTTGGTGTGTTCGCTTAATATACACTGGTCAAGAATAAATCAAAGGATGCGAGACGATCAAATTTAAATCAATTTTAGCTCATTTATGCCCCTAATTAGACATTTAAAAAACATCAAACAAAACCATCATTGCAGACGCCCTTATTAAAAGACACCATTTACTCACTTAACGGTTCATCACGTAATAGTGTGAACGTTAATCCGGTGTCAATTACCTGTTGCAACTTTGTTTGCTAATTCACTCAGGTGTGTAAATCGAACTCGACCAAACAAAGAAATCATGATCACCATGCGTGACTTTTGGACTTCGAATCTTGAAGGGTAATTTAAAGCTGCATACTCTGTAACTATGAGCATTTTTCGAAAAAAAATATTTTCTTTTTAAATCATTTGTAAAAGTAGAATAAAGTTATGTTGCCACAATAAATCTAATTTCTACAGCTGAAAACTGCATGGAAAAGTGAATTATCTTATAAAAACAGGTGTTTTTTCTCTTGTCTGTAATTATTTGCGTCCCTCCAATAATTCTAGACAGCTAGTTTTTAACATAAATGCTGTTGTTTTGGCACTAATAATTTGTTAATTATTACGAAAAAGGTAAAATGTATACCTGAATTTTAGTATTTTTACTGTGTTCTTGAAAAATAGAAACATTATTTCTAAAATGAAAAGATCAAAAGTTACAGATTATGCAGCTTTAATAGCATTTTCTTCAATTGGGACCGACGAATCACTTCGGAAAATTGAATTTTTCGGATAATCGAAATTCGAATAATTGGTAGTTTTAATGCAATAGATAATAGAGAAAAAATTCGGGACTGTCCATCGTCTTCGAATAACCCAGTAGTTTCGGATAATCGGCGTTCGGATAACCGAGATTTGACTGTACTTCAAATACTCAGTCTCTTTTATTTTGTCGACGCTCTGACATTTTCTAAAGTAACTAGAATGTGCCTGAAATATGTGCCTCAGTACCAAGACAGTTAGATAGGACAAACAAAAGTAAGAAACGAACGCAATTTCCAAGTTTTAAGTCCGGTCACAAAGCTGACACTCGGATTATCCTTTCTTTATGTACGATTATGGCGAGCGGCAAACGGCCAAGAGGACCAGTATTGATTCCCCTGTGAGCACCTATTTTTCAGTGTTGTTATTTCTTCCCTTTAAGCGTTTAAATGCTCAATTAATTCATTATAGTAATAAAGTTTCCTTTTAAAAGGACAGTTTGCCCAGTTTTCCTCATGAACTACTGCCCTATAATCCCTAGGAAACCATACAAGGTGTAATAATCAAGTTTTGAAAATTTTTAACCCCAGACGGGTCAAAAGTGAGATGAGTACATGAAGTAACATAAAATTGAGAGATGGGTGAAGTATCAGGTTTCTGTTCAACATCAATAACACATTAAGTAATTATTCGATTTAAAATAACCACTACCATCTGAGTAACTATTCACATGCTACTAATTAGACTCGTCAAACCAATCTTTGAATCTTCTGAGGTCGAAATTTACCTTTAGATGCACTAATTAAGCATGTATTCTTATCTGATTGGAGATATTACGACCCCTGCGTGGGGTGGGGGGGGGGGGCTTCAGGTCATGCTTACTGAAAGCTCTGTAACGTAATACAGGCTTAATTGAAAATGTGTTTCATAAGTTGCTGTTGCTTTAAAAATGTGTTGATAATTAGATAGACCTAAAGCAAACAAAAATGAATGTCAATAGTTACGATATTCAGTATCAATCAAAATGAATCATCACCACAACTTTCAGTTCAGACTGAAGACTTGAACTTATTTTCATTTATTCATTAAAAAAAGTAAAGTAAAAATTATTGCAAGCAATGAAATTAAATAAATTTTAAGATTAGCTTTTTCATAGTCATATTTTTTTTAAATCAGTGCCTTATTAAATGAAAGAAAGTACAAAAAAATCAATCAATACATCAAATTGATCATCAAAGGGCTCATCATGTACAAACTAGTCTTTGCTCTATTAGTTAAAATGCAAATTGAATTGGTTTCTCACCTGAAAAGACAAAGGTGTGCAAATTGTAAAGAAAACACTGAATGTTTAACAAACAAAACTGTCAAAATACGGGACATGTCACTCAGACTAAAGAAGGTCCAGTTTATTAGACCTATCTAATCACTGAGCTTAAAATGCATTGGCTAATTCATTGGCATCTGTGTTAATATAGAGGTGTGAAAGTGTGGTCATTCTGTTATCTGTTGTTATCAGTTAAGTTAATAATTTAACCAGTGTCATGAATTCATAAAAGTTATTGTCTCAAAATGATGAAAAAAGACCCTGTTAGGGTTGTATGGTTATTCTATTCTGCCCTTGATGATTAAAAAAGACAAGTGTTAGGTGCCTGGACTGTAATGCAGAAGTCAGTGCTAAAGTAAAAAGTACCCTTGGCAGGGATGAAACGGGATTCTATTCTTTTTTCAATAAATAGAACGTAAAACCTGACCTAATATCAACCACCAAAACGGCCTTTTAAAAATTTCAATCAACCACTCAGATTCGTAAAGACCAGTATTGACCACTTTTTGGCATATTGACCAGGGCGGTTTTAACAGGTTAAAACTGCTGCTTAAAATTGGGGGTGGTTTAGACTGCCCAACCTTGAAACCGGGTCATGAATTCTTATCCTAAGAAGTGCTAGTGTTCAGAAATATGAAAATTCAAAATAATTCCTGTGAAATTGAAATAATAACACAGAAATGTCCCTAATAAAGGGTCCATGACTAAACATCGAAATTATATGTATCAGTATGAGGATTTTCTCTGAGATATCAATGTTTCAGGACTGGGGCCAGTCTACAATTAAAATTAAAAAGCTTGTGATAGACCAGTTTCACATCTAGTTACCCATCTTTGAATTGTAAAAGGATTTAAGTACCACAATACAAATACTGGCAGCTACAAACAATCCTTTGTTGAATTATAATTTACTATACGGTAAGTCTTGTATAAGTTATTACAATCAAATAGTTTGTACACCATATATTATTCACGAATGTCATGTATTAGTTCGTACAGTGATCATTTTTGCTTGCGGCGCTCTTGTCGCAAGCATTTGTTTTGGAAAAGTGATACCCTCTACCTGGTTGTCTATCTATATAA
Source organism: Loripinus fragilis (assembly GCA_964019695.1). NCBI lineage: Eukaryota > Metazoa > Mollusca > Bivalvia > Lucinida > Lucinidae > Loripinus > Loripinus fragilis. The sequence continues at coordinate 68,505 of CAXHUL010000199.1, forward strand.
CATACTGTTAGCATAACGGTCGTGTGTATGGGAACAAAACAATTCACCGATAAGAAAACTCATCGACAGCAAGCAAAACATAGTGTTAAGAGCATGTCTCATATCACATGTCATGGAATGTCTCTCACTGTTTTCAGCCACTGTGACCTTGATCTCAGGAGTCAGCTAGCTAGGTTGTGAAAAAATGCACCCAGAGCAGATCGCCTATATTGTTTATGATAGCAGATCCATATTTGGTACGTAAATAAATATTGGGCCCTGGCGAGTCATAACCTGTTTCCAGGTCACTGTAACCTTGACCCCTGGTTTCACCGTTTCAGCTCCAGCAAGGTTGAGCCCAGAGCATATCTGTATATAATTTGAGGTAGGAATGTGAATTATATTTTGGGATCATGGCATGTCGCATACACTTCTGGGTCTCTTTGGCATGTAGCTTGTACACTAACATGTTTAAAACACTGTAGCCTTAGTTTATAACTTTATTAATCATGCCACGATTGTCCGAACATGAATGATCTGACGCAATTGGAATGATATTGGCCCACTTCCATAGTTCCTACTAAAGTTCTTACATAATATATGCGTGCGCACTTTTACACCCAAACGGCTACAGTTGCAACCTTTTAATTAGTTGTTAAATAAACAAAGTGAATAGCCCTGTATGCCCCACCTCATTTCTTCATCGTAGACAAAAAGGGTGTGCATAAACTGCACAATAAACTGCACAGCCTGCTCTAATTAACAATAACGAATAAGAGGGACCGCAAATAGAACACATCAAGGATTTATTTTGTAAAATAAAAACATTTTGAGGCCATTAATAGATCTTGAACCCATTATGCTAGATAGGTCTAGAGGAGGGAACCAGACAAGCTTCTAGAGTAACGGTGCTCTGACCCAACGTTGATCTCTAGCTGGTTTGTGACGTCACTTTAGTAGCGAATCGAACTTAAGTTACTGAGTAGGAACTAAAGCTCGATTCGAAGTGGGTATTATAATTGCCATCAGTCAACTATATAGAATAGCTTCCAGTCTGATAATAAAAGTGGTCATTAATACACGTAAAATATTGTAATAATATTTTTCTTTTCGTTTCCAAATGTTTATGTTCATGTCTAGTCTATAAAGTTAACGTAATTGTCTTCATTATCAAAACTTAGCACCAGCCTATAGACTAGCAACAAAGTAGGAATATGTTTATATGGAAAAAAATGAAATGACTATTTGAAAAGTTCTAGGCCTTTGGGAAATGCTATCAACTATACAGCGCCCAAGATTTCGATATCAGGCTACAGGGAAAGTTAAATATCGACGCAGGTCTGGTTAACCAAAAATGACGACCTGACGTACATGTACCTTACTTTGAATGTATCAACGATATTTGCTTCAACGATATGCGTTCTGGCTGGCTATCGTCAGTTCCGGACAAATAAAAGGGCTTTGAGGGTAATTCGTATCCAGATTTTAATAAAAATATTTTAATACAATTCCTTTAAATCACGTCTGATTTCTAGACAAATTTCAAACTGCAACTTTAGAATCTAAGGGTATTGCTATTCGATAGACTCTTGTCCTAACAGTATTTATTAATTTGGCATGAAATTAAAAACATGTTTTGCTGATAAGTTGATGTTCATTGTTGCAAAAATTCAAAAAATGATACATGAAAGATAAGTAAATTTTATTAATTTCATTTTTTGCGTGGCGCTAGGTGCCGCTTTAGATAACTGTTTGTGTCTTTTGCTGATGTTCCGTTCGTCTATGACGTGGTTTTAGTGCAGTGTAAAAATAACCAAATTTGGAGGTGTTCCCAACATACATGGTGCACATGCTGTTTTAAGACTAGGCAAGCCCTCCTTTAAAAAGAGAAAAATTTATTCTAATATGTAATCTTTTATAATAGTTCGTACACATCGTTTTTTTTCTTCATTGGTGCATGTTTTTTTAATCAGCGTAGCTGTCTACGATACTTTAATGCTAACTTTTCGCCTGCAATCTAACGGCTTACGTCGCTAACGTGAATCCAGCATTGACGTCGCATGTTTTAGATGACATAAAGATTTGTTTTCTGAAAGTACGTCGAGCGGATTCAAACTTACACGCCTATGTCGCCGATGCGTCGGAGATATTCTGTACGGTCATTACAAAATTCAAATACACTGCCGTGCAAGCTTGGAAAATTGACTGTTTTATTTTGTTTACAATCAAACCCGAACATGAAATCAACTTGCGCGGTGCCCCCTATGAACTGGTACCAGGGTATTTCGTAAATAGCCTGCTGGTACTTACGACATGTGTGATCAGAGAAGGCCCAGGAGAGCATGTGCGTTTGCGCAATCTCGCAAGGGTCTCGCCGCTTACTATCATAAAGTTTGAAGTGTACAAAGACTCATACCAAATAACTTTCTAGACATCTACGTACGTAACGGTTGTGTTTTAAATACTTGAATACCAATTTCATACGAGTTCGGTGGTTTTCTTAGCGTAAATAACTTAATTCATGTAATAACGGCTTCTTAAGAAATATCAAATTCCTCAAAATGGAACATTTTAACACGGATGTATAGTCCGTGATTTTAACAAACTGTTGAGCCGATCGAGGCGTGTCTTGCTGCATTCGGAAGGTCCTGAAGAGTGTATACCAAGATAGTGTACGGACAGACACACATACCAAGAAATAATTTGATTGCAGCCGTGCTGAATCTAGGTCATGATGAATTTAATGTTTAAATTGGTATTTTCATGAAATAAGCCCGTTCATGAGCGCATATGCGAGCAGCGAATGCTCAGACGAGCCTGCGCATCCGCGGAAATCGTCAGCGTCTTAAACTGCTAACTGCCCACATACACATGGAAGGAATGTAGATGATCGATTCGCTTCATATTCCGACTTTCCATAGTACACAGTTTGCTTAACTATTTCACTATGGATGGATTTTCCTACTATGAAAATTGGAAGACCTTGAGAAAATCGCGACATATCAGAATTTGCTTTCCTTACCACACGTCTATAGATGTATGTATCCCGACTTTGTTGTATGAGACCAACGAAGTCGCATCGGCCTGCGCACCGCACAGTCTTATCAATAAAAACATTAAACATTTTGTTGGGCCTGATCTGGGCCCAAACTGTCAGCTATTATTGTCGGCCGCAGACAAAGTCTCAAGGACAGCATGATGTCTAAGATCAAAGCCACCGCTGTTGTTGTTAGCACGTGGTGGCCTTGGCTTCGCACATAAAACATGACTACCCAGCCAGAAAATTTTGTCCGGGGGAGGGGGGGGGGGTCCAACTTTGACAACGTTTTTTTTAGTTGATGATGGGAAAGAGGATCCAAACACCACAAAAACGGGCCATCATTGGCCTGCCAGCGAAACACCGTTAAATTGGCGTTTCGCTGATTGATGACCCAACATGAAATGTTGACTTGGTAGCTTTGTGATTTTAAGGGGAACCGGACTAGTATGCTTAGAAACCCTATTTTTGGTGATTTTTTAGGGGGGGGGGGGTCCGGACTCCTTGCCCCCCCCCTCCATCTGTTATCCGCCCATGAGTTGTATCCCTTTCATGGGTTTGCATGAAAACTCACCAATTCGCGATATAAAATTGCTCGGCTACACCGTCACAAAAACCGAGATTTACTTTTTCTTCCTCGGACGCTAGTAGGCAAAGATGAGCATGTGCATCCAACACTGTTGGCTTTATGGTAGTATCATGCGCGGATCCAGGAATTTTTGCCAGGGGGAGGAGGGGGGGGGGGGTCCGAAAAAAACTCTGATAACGTTTTTTAGGCATCAGCTTTTTTACCGTTTTACAGAGGGGAATCAATGGTTTATTTTAAGGAAAACTATATTTTTAAGGTTCCAGAGGGGGTCCAACATTTTACAGGGGAGGGGGTCCAAATTTTTTCAGGGGGGGGGGGGGGGCAAATGTTAATATAGATTTTGTGAATTTCCAGGGGTGGGGGTCCGGACCTCTGGATCCGCGCATGCGTATGATAGATCCACTCGCTTTTACAGTGAAGCCAATCCCGAAAGACAGGTTTTCTCATGCAATGGCTCATTTTTCATTGCTCGAGCGACTAGTGACACTTCAAAACATGATTAGGTACATGATTCTGGATATTTTATCTGGTTCTACATTGTACATACGTACAGGGACTTTATATGAAATAAGCATGCGCTGATACGTAAGTTGTGGGAAGCAGAAAAAATGCGCCGATCTTGTACATATATATATTGACTTGTCTCTTTCTGTGACCTGCATTTTCGAGGGCTCTCTGATGTCATCATGGCTCAGCATGCAAAAGAGTTAAAGCTACTCGCAGGTAAAGGGTTAGTCAGTAGTGTTGCATCATTTCTTTCATTGTGGTCACTTTTGTCTCATAGCTATTTTTACGAGTGTGCTTGCTCCACTTTAAGTTTTCAAACGCAATTGCGGATAAATGGATTAATGCAAATGGATAAATAAATAAATAAACATATGCGGATACAGAGGGGGAGACAGGGGGTCCCGACCCAATCACAAAAATATAGGGTTTCTTATCATTATTAGTCCGGATCCCCTGTAAAACCACAAAGCTTACAAGCCAGCATTCAGTGTTGGGCCACCATTGGCCCGCTAGCGAAACGCCATTTGAATGGCGTTTTGCTGGCGGGCCGTTGGTGGCCCGCTTATAAAAAGTTAAAGTTGGACCCCTCTGACAAAACTTTCTGGATCCACGCATGCGTAAACCATTTAAAAGGTAAGTCGTTTTCTTTTTAAACTTTTTTCTATAATGACTTGCATCTGGCCGTTCCAAGCTGAACTTTATAATGATTTTCCATTTTAGCGGGTCCTACAATATCGTTCCAAATCAAAATACACAGGCGGCGGTATTGCGTTATACCCGACTATTAATAACAATGACAGGGTTGCGTCAGACAGCTACTCTGAAGTGCGCATGACCGGATTTCCGAAAAAGTCAATCTGAAAGTTTGCTGCTTCGAAAGCAGCAAACAAAAAGTCCCATTTTTGAAAGTTTACCATTTCTCTATAAGTCAACATTTTCCGACTGTAAAGGTGGTAGTCGTGCAAGCAGTGATCGCATGATATATTCTAATAAAAAATAAGCTGGCACCGACTCGCTAATATGTCAATTCATGATCGCAAATAAGGTCCCCAATTTTTCTTTGCTTTTTTCCAAGTATATTGCTTAAAATTTCCGCCAGTATCCTTTGAGCATGCGCTGCACGTGCACGCTAAGTCCATTTTCGACAAAAATCAAACCATCAAGTACCCCTTGAATTCTAGATTCCAAAAATGTATTATTTGATAGCATTTTATTAACGCATTGTGGAGTTATGATGCCGTGCTAAGAACTTTCCAAATGACCCTCGTATAATGCTTAAAGCATTGCATGTTGGATATTTTTCATGCTTTTGTCGTCACCTGCTGACTTTTTATTCAAAACTTTTTGTTTCAAAAAGAAAACCTTAAAGAATACCACAAGAGTGTCAGACAGTATGGATCTAGATCAAGCTCGACGGTTGGTTGGGTCTGATTTCATTTCAAATTGTTTTAAGGTTGTCAGCAGACGACATTCTACTGCTAGCAAAGAAACCTGTTGAGTCAGGTACATTGCTATGAAATGGCGCAAACAAAAGCATTTCAACTCTTATGGGCAGTAATTGCTATAAAGAGGGCTACTTTTCTCTCTAATTTTCTAACTTGCACATTGCATTTTCATCTCTGACAGTTTGCAATCTTAAAAATGTTTTAAATCAATAACGAGACCCTTTTTCTATTTTTATTCTTGTTTGTGTGCTCAACTTGATAACTTGGAGAAGCTGTAATAAAAATCTGATAAGGATCTGCTTGATGGGTTTCTTGGAGTTTAGTTTACATTAACAACATTGTCATAACGGTATATGCTCGAGAAAGATTCCCTCAAGTCTGAGGGAGTCGATGGTTTAGAATTGAAGTCTGGAAAGCACAATTCCACCTTTAATGACAGGTTTGTCATCGGTTACCATTGGCTACCTATGATACCGAAAGCTACCAAAAGCCGTTCAACTTAAAACGCCTGTTATCGGCGAGTTTAGTAGCCGACGGTTACCGAAGGTACCGTCGGCAACCACTCGGTATAAGCCGTGGGTACCGATGGGAGAATTCTGAACGCACTAATTGCAATTAATCCATTAACGCTTAAATACACATTCTTCTTACATTTCTCTTATCGTCTCCATCTTGGCACTACTTCCTGAATTGCGCCGTTTAAATGTGACATTGTATGCGGAACACAATTCAGAGAACTCGAAACAAGAAATTCAAAACCATTCAAAAAGATGTAACACAAACACAAAGTCAGATATAGGCCAGAATAAATCGACCAGAGATATTCAGTTATAATTTGTTTAGCAAACAATGACCAAAAATTGTCGGTTCGGAACAGCCTTTCTGGGGGTAGCCAGATCAGGCTTATAAATGCTAAAATGCCAACGATTGAGGGCATTTTAACATTAAAAGCATGATAAATACAGCATGCAAGGAAAGTCTTTATTTTATAGCATTTTAGTTTTATGACCAGTTGAAATTCCATGCTCAGTTCAGTTGAGCATGAACATAGTTTTATAACCTCGGGGCCGGATCAGCTTTGATGAACATATAATGTATATGGCTTTATGGGAGCCTTAACCTAAAGGAACTATGACGATGACGCATGCTTAAAAATGTAACGTGCGCGGATCCAGATGGGGGACAGGGGGGACCCGGACCCCCTCCCCTGGAAAATCACAAAGCTATATAGGGTTCCTTATAAATACTGGTCTGAATCCCATGGAAAAAAACTACCAAGCCAGCATTCAATGTTGGGCCAACATCGGCCCGCCAGCGTTAAATGGCGTTTCGCTGGCGGTTCGGTGATAGCCCGCTTTTAGTGGTATTTGGATCCTCTCTACCCCACCAACCAAAACAAAATAAACACTTACAGACTAAACTTTCTGGATCCGCGCATGCGTAATTTGTTTTATAGCTCCATGCTGGATTGGATATGGTGATAACGGGTAAAATTATCTAAAAACGAAGCCTTCAAAAATAAAAAGAACCTACAAAATGTGAAAGCAGCAGAACAGGTTTCTTTTATCCTGTTCATAAGAATTGATGTGTCGGAAAATCTAGGCCCAATTCGAGAATCAAGCCTCGAATGTATGTAAAGCGTGGTCATATGTATGAAAACGCTGCATTTTATAAGCCGGAACTGGCGTAAGGAAAATAGTTCTCTAGCATGTCGGTTCAGTCCCATTTAAATATGTTATTCTGATCACCTGAAAGGAATAAACGAATTAATGTTTTTTTTCAATAAGATATCGATATAGCGATATTTTGTTGAAAACACCTAAACTTCATTTAGATCTATAGCAATGTTTCGCTGCAATCACACTTGTTATTGTGTCGGCATGGTTTCTGTGACATCAGGGTGACATTATCAAAGTAGATCCTCGATGTCCATCCGAGGTCTGATTCCACGGAATTGGCCGAGACAGTTCGGATTGGAGAATTGATGTAAAGTGTAATAACTCTCATGCCCCCATCATATTCTGCTCTTTGCCAGAGCACACTTTTTCTGAGGTACCAAAAGGTAAGTTTGCTACAAATACTATAAAAAAGCTATTGTTATATGACTCTTATAAAAGACCTCCTCTGATTGACTGAAACTAACTTGCACTGGTTGTGGCAAATCATGATGTCAAACTGTGATGAGCTCAGGACTTTATGTCAGTGCTGACAGACAGCTAAAAATAGATTGTCCTAAATCTAGCCCAGGTGACATTAACCCTTTTCACTGCTACCTGACAGCTAAAAATAGATATTGAAGCACTGACTGGTTTCTTATGTATATTCCACAGGTAAAATGTTTGTTCATTTTATGAGAACAGCATTTAACCCATTTATGCCGAATGGAATTTCCCACCGTTATCAATTGGAACAGTCCGTTTCTGTTTTAAGGGATGTTAGGTGGTATTTTTCATTTTTATTAAAATTTTAATAGAAAATTATGCAAGTAAACAGTGGAGACCCTGATCAGACGCCGCATTCTGTGGTGTCTGATCTGGGTGTGTACTGTTTGCCTATGTCCCACAAAAAGGACGCTTGGCATATATATGTTAAAATGCAAATATTCTGTTATCTCATAAGAGTTCCAGAAATTTGGGAAGTAGATAGTTGAAATAACTTTCCTAGTGAAAGTGCACTAGGAACATCTGACTTGAGTAAATTTATAATATGAAAATACTTTAAATAAAACGACAGTGTCATATAACAAAACAATTGGTGCATTCATTTTTTGGTTGACATCAGGATCAGTCAACCCGCGAAAGTGATGTTCACCTCGGCTTCGCCTCGTAGAACATGTGTTCTCGGGTTGACAAATCCTGATGTTAACCTCAAAATAATGCATCAGTTGTATAATGCTGTCCCTAGCTTTTGCCGCCAACCCAAAACTTTTTCCAGCCAAAACGAGTTAAGTTCACCAATTCGGTCATTTTTGTGTCCCATCCCTATTTTAGCATGTACCTGTAAACAGTGTATTTTCTAACGCTTTAAGGTTTGTAAGTTTAGTTTAGGTTTATGTCTTGACAATCAAGTAAAAGAGAAGCAATGGAAATGGTCAATAGTCATTCCTTACGACGTTTATCAACAGCAAGTGCCCCAAAATGGCCAAAAAATGCTGTCCCATCGTCATAGTATGTAATTTTAAGAATGCATTAGGCTCAAATGGTTGTTTTTATAAGCAGTTTTCAACTTTATTTTATTGACGCACATAAATACCTTTCATTTAATGTCCCTTATTTGATTGAAAAGTGAAAACCAATTTTTATGTTGTATTGATGATTAATGTCCCATAATCTAATGTGAATTACGTTACCAATTTAACCATCTCACAATTTACACACCATGCATCATAAGCTCACATCAAACATCTCTATGTCAAGAGGATTACTTACTATGTGCATGGACAAAAGAAACGAATTTGGGGAAACATTTGTTTATTTTTCGCAGATGAAAAGATATCTGAGGTTGTCTAAAAATCTGCAGTTTTGTGAATTACGTTACCCTATGTGTATTATTTGTATAAGAAGAGGTACAAATATTGCAATTGAAGCCAATGTAAGAACTATAACCAAACTATATAACAAACCATACAAGAACTTTACAAGAAGTTGTTTGCATAGAGAAAAAATAAGTGGAAACATTAATTTGTGAATTACGTTACTGTGAATTACTTCACCACAATTTTACTAAAATCCAAATACCTCTCTGAATGCATACACTAGCTGAAAAAAATTATTTGTTTTTAATCAAAGCAAATCTGTCCCAGTTAATAAAGATGAATTAAAACCATATTGCAGTTGTCATTTTATTTTAACAAGGATTTACCTATATGCTCTGGGTACATCAACTCCCCTATTCATGTAACTTACAAAGATACTCAATATATCAACACATCATATGCAAAGTAATCTGTTTGAAAAACAAAATTTTTGTTTTGTTTGTTTTGTTGCTTTACGTCCCAAGTCAACAGCTATGGTCATTGCGGGACGGTCAGTTCACCTAACCACACTTTTTCCTGGGCAGGCTTGAACAAGCGGATAACCAGTAATTCGTGCACATACTTTCGCTTGTAACTGACAACAACCCTTCTTGAATGAATCAGCGGAAGGGAGGAGAATGACCGTAGAAATAATTTCATGATCAATCTCCACGAAAGTATGGGACCGGGCCGGGATCAAACTCGCCAGACACGTTACCGACTGCTCTACGCGGCCCGATTAAAATATATTTCTTTCTCGGAAGATTAGTTTTGTCTTAGCAAACAGTGCTGACCCTGATGAAATGCCGCGTTCATCTCGGTCTTCACTGTTTCCCAAAGTACCTGCTTGGCGGTCTCTGGGCCCGGAATTACAATGCTTCCTTAAAATTAAGGAGGCTTAAGTATTGATTTTTCAGGATGCAAAGGGTGATGTGAAAGTGTTAAACGATACATTCGAACCTCATTTTTGCAGAAAAATATATGTTTCTGCGCAGGAAATAAGACCAGAGTGTAAGGTATGTGAATTACGTTACCGACCTATTGGCACAATGTTCTTTATACAAGAATACGAATTATTATTTCCAATACCAAAGAAGAATGTAATTTTTAATATTCATCATCTACTGTTTTAAATCCACTATTTTTTTCTGGTCAACTCTTCAAATTTGATGGATACAATTAAAACAATAATTCTACTCATAGAATTACAGCTGAATTCCACTGTCAATTCATAGCAAACCTGCTTAGACCATGTTGAGAAGCAAAGACATGATATAAATTCTTCATAATAGGCTTATTTGATCAACAAGAGATCCAAGTATTAGTGCATGCTATTAAAGCTCTTAAATATTTCTGTCTTGTAAGAAATTTGGTATGTACAAGTATACTTCATCACAGTAACGTAGTTCACATTCAAATTCAGTGGTGCTCTTTGTGAGGCTGAATGAATAGAAATTTTTGGATGAGCACTTTTTTAGACATCATTATCTTATTGGCCGATGCCAATAATTAAAAAAATAATATAAAAATGAAAATCTAAACCAAAAAAATTGTGGGACAAAAATTGGCTGCAATTGGTGAACTTAACTCGTTTTGGCTGTTTCAGTAATCTTTGGAAATGTTCTGTTCTACTTTTTTGTTTCCTGTTGATACCCTAATAACAGCTGTGTTTTTATTAAATTGAAACTGACATTTTGTGACCACCACCTGCTAGTAGTTTGCCAATTAATAAAAAAATGAGTAAAATTGACTTTTTAAGCTGACCCAAGATTAAGTATTGAGTAAGCTACTCTAAAGTTGACAAACTTTGGTTACATGTAAGGGCATATTCTACTTAAAACTTCCAAAGTTGAAATCTGTTCAATACTTTGGCTACAGTTTGTTTAATGCAATGATGGGAGAAACAATGAACAATGCGTAAACACCAATCAAACCGCCGCCATTGAACGGATAGCAGCCTAAGCACGGTCAGTGGGGGCTTAAATGTAATTTGCTGGTACCAAGTTTTTATCATAGATTCTATTCGTGTTATTTAAAACACAAAAAAGTTAATTTGCTCACAAATGACCAACAGTTTTAATGGTATTTATTTTCTATGTGAAAAGGTGAACTGTGTAAGACGCCGCAGACGAAGGACAATGGACCATTGTCATACTAAAATCCTCCCTTCAGCATTTTCTTTATTAAAGCTGAAATGATGGTGAACGTTATAATGCAGATTTTATTATAACGTTTTTTTTGTTTAAACATATCTATTTCAAATCAGTTTATATGTTTATACAATTTTCAATCATATAAACATTAGGATTTGAACGGAAGGAAAAGCTTAACAAGTTCTTCTCCTTTACAATACTTTGACAAAGTGTAGAAGGCAATAACTTCAATTTTGCATAATACAAATGCAGGGGCTAAAACGACATTTCCATCAAGTTGGCTGTATTAACAGAGGCTAAGGCTTCTTACAACAATTACACCTGACTGGTTATTATGTCGAGCTATATCTTCAATTTTGTGAACAGCATTGCACTTACAAGATACATGTTAACTGGTTTGTCTCTAATGCTTAGTTCACACCAACGGCGCTTTAATGGCGCTTTAAAGCGGCGTGCAAAGCGGCACCAAAGCGTAACAAAGCTTGATTTAAGCGGCAGGGTCGTAATAGATCGTGGGAAATCTTGGAGTAAAGCGGGACATTCGGCAAGAGCGCCAAATTTTTTTGAACTGTTTAAAAATTTTGGGCGCTCTGTCACGGATTGATTAAAGCGCCAAGAGCGTATCAAAGCTTAACAAAGCGTAACAAAGCTCAGCAAAGCTTGACTCAAAGCGTAGGACCGCTTAACAGAGCTTGGTTCAAAGCGGGGACCCCAGTCTTCACGGTCTGTCACCACTTGACACGCTTCGTTAAGATGTCTTAAGATTCGCTACGATCTGGCATAAAGATATGACACGAGGTCAGACGCTTTTATCAAGATCTGACACGCTTTGTTACGCTTTCATGAAGGACTCTCACGCTTTCACACGATTTGAGACGCTTTGATCAAGGATTGACACGTTTTGTTAGGCTTTGTTACGCTTGGCAAGCTTCCTCACGCTCTCTCGTGCTCTTTCACGCTCTCCTCCGCCTCAAGGGCTAGGATGTAGTTATACAGCAGGGAGACAAACATCATGTCTTCTTCAGATAGATCATGCTCTGGTACATCTGGAATTTCTGGATCTTGTTGTTCTGCCATCGTGTTCTGGAATCAAAGATGCAATGATTTTGGGGATCTGCTGCATCTTTATTTATAGCTCTGGGTCAAAAGCGGCATGAAATCGGCGATCTCGACATTTTCCAATGCGTAACAGAGCTTTACAGAGCGTAACAATGCACAACAGAGCTTGATAATCGTATCAGAGTCTGATTTAAAGCGTCAAAATCGCATCAAAGCGTAATAAAGCGTAATAAAGCTTATCAAAGCGTGATTTCAAGCGTAACATAGCCTCATCAAAGCGGGATCAAATCGTGAGGAAACGTAACAAGTCGGGCAATAATTCGTCCCCAATTCGTATCAGAGCGAATCAGAGCTTATCAGAGCGTAACATAACTTAGGAGATCGTGATAATTTTGGAAAAGTAAACAAAAATGACGGCGCTTTGCTCGCTGATTTAAAGCGCGGCATTCGACGTTGGTGTGAACCAGATATAACTTTAAGTACCAGTTAAGTGTTGCTACTTGCAATTTTAATCTGAGAATACAAATTCTAATGCACTTGCAAATGCAACGCGACGTCTGACTGGATACCGTCATAAATTTGCGACAGTATATCCTGTGATATACTGTCGGAAACCCGACATCCTTATGTAACGTCGTTTTTCATTGGTTGGCAAGTGAATATATGCAGCTTTCAAGCGGTTTTATGCAGCTGGCAGCCGCTGGACGAAAAGACGCAATAAAGTACATTTTCGCTGTCTTTTTGAAGGGAAACTTTTAATAGTGCATTAGAATGGGGATAACCATATTCAAAAGTTTCATTTGGGGGGGGGGGGTATATGAGAGAGAGAGAGGGGGGGGGGGGGGGTGAAAGACATGTGGTAGGAATAGTCTGAATTGTCCAGGTTGGACGAGAGCAGTTTGGGATATTGGCAATAGTTACATTTTCCAGTATCACTTTAGTATCTTAGGTATTTATTTTGTTTTTTGTGTGTCTTAACCATAAATCAATATATTTTGACTCTCAGAATCGCTTACTTTTCCTGTATGTATTTATGCACATCTTCAAATATGATTGAGTTTTGTTTGTTGAAAGTCTTTCATCACCATGCAGAAACACATCCAGAGTCATGTTACAGTACTGTGTTATTGATTGACGAAGCTCTACCCTAAGATGATTGTATAGTTTACAAATAAAGAAGAAATGGTAGGCATTCTCAACTTCTCCTGAACTGCAAGAACATAGTGGAGAGCCAATAATATTTTTAAGAATAAGTCATTTTAAGTGAGCTACAACCTGTACGAATTCTTGTGTGGCATATTTGGTATTTCCTTGTTCCAGAGTATTAATATTTTGGTATAACAGGCAACTTTTGATTTAGTTAATGTTTGAAAGCATCTAGCTTACCAGCATTTCTGATATCAGGATTTACGTCCCATTCAAAATAAATGAGGCCCCAATTAAATTTATTAAGGGACCTCGATTATTTTATGTCGCACCAATTTTAATTTCAGTGTGACACCTAAAATAATTATAGTGTGACACCTAAAATAATGCTACGTTTACACTATGTCCCCGGCGACCACGGCAGTCACGATTTCGGCCACCGTGGACAAAACGGGGTGACCGTAACACAACGTAGGGGAACGGGGTCGACAAACGTAGCTCGCCGTGGTTGCGTGATCGCCGGGACAGATTTTTAAACAGTCAAAAAATTTGCCACGGCAGCCACGGCGGGATTGACCTACTTAAATGTGCCGTAGTAGAACGGGGAGAACGCAACAAAACGTGACGGAACGTAACAGACCTTAACACAACTTGGAGTAAGTCCGTAGCTGGACGGCTTGTTACGAGACGGCAACGCAAGGTCTGTCAAGGTCTATCAAGTTCTGTTGCGGTCTGCCACGTTGTCCTAACCCGATCCCACAGCTCGAACCTGAACATGGAGTCTAAGAATCTCAGATAGATGCATCTGAGGTGGAAAGTAGTGGCAAGAGTGGAAATAATCATTACTGAATGGACTTGGGTAGTTTCATTGTAATATAGAGGTGTCATAGGTTATAATTTCCCGTGGCAGAATGTTGCATTTATTTCTCTGAAGATCAGTCAGTGTAGACATTGATAAAATGCTGCATTGTGCGCCATTTCATTAGAATCTCTGTGTTTTTAAAAAATACTCATAAATGAGTCACTAAAGTACATTTTTGAAGGGTCAATGCTGATACCAATGGCTGGTGTTTTTGTTTCAAGACTCTCATTGTACAGTCTCGAAGAGATTTGGAAGCCTGAAATGCGTAAACATCTTCGATGCGAAGCTCTCTTGCTATAAAAAGTGAGAAATATCCCAATTGTTGCATTCGTTCTTCCGAAAACCATGCCCGCACTTTGCATACGTCTTTAACCTTCCTGCTAGACGATCATTCTTCTATACAGCTGCTGGTGGCCTCATTGCTGCTACAAAGGCTAGATGTACACTCCTAGAAATTATATAAATACGAAATCGGCTTCTTTATTGCCATTACATATAATGATGTTTTTTTTATTCAAGGGTGCATAATATAACGATTGCAGCAGCTTTGTTGACCTCCTCTTTATACCGTGTGCATATTGGGGCTCAAACACCATTCATCGCCAACGTTTTATCGTAGAAAACCTTGACAGAACTTGATAGACGTAGCAGAACTTGATCGCAACGTAACAAAACGTGAGAGGTCCCAACAGAACGTGGCAGGCCGGGATGAAACGTAGAACCATCCGTGACAGACCGTAGCGCGCCGGAGAGCCGCTGTCACGGCAGACCTTGACAGACCGTGAGAAAACGTAGCGAGACTTAACAGAACTTCAACACAAAGACAAAAATGACTAAAAACACCACGGCGAGCTACGTTTCTGGCTACCGTGACTGCCGTGGCTGCCGGGAACATAGTGTAAACCTAGCATAATATAGGTGCGACCTAAAATAATTTAGGTGTCACACTGAAATCATCTTTTTACCCATAGGACAGAGACCAATTGCCTTACTAGATTCTAGTAAGTCAATTAACATTAAATCCATCTCCACAGCAGCAACTACTTATTTAATGTCAACTGCTCTGATTAATTGTTTATAGAGTGTGCTCCCTGGGAAACTGGAAGTTATAATGCTTATCGCATTAATAAATTTGTATAAAAGCTATGTTTTATTCCATTGTCACAATATAGATCACAGCAACAACAATAACAGGTAGAGATGTCTCAGCTTTAGTACGAAAATAAGTGTAAGTTTATACCAAAAGGGATGGCAGTTCAGCTGCTATCTAATAACAGATATATATTTGTACTAAAACAATATGAGGTTAAACATTTAGCGGTGATAAAATCCTTCACATTTCTACCTATTATTAGTTGGCAGCTGAACTGCCTACCTTATTGGTATAAACTTACCACTATTACCGTACTAAAACAATATGAGTTAAAACATTATCTGGCGATAAATCCTTAAAGTTTCTACCTGTTATAAGGTGGCAGCTGAACTGCCATCCCATTTGGTATAAACTTCTACTTATTTCTATACTAAAACAATACGAGGTAAACATTTTCAGGCGATAAATCCTTAACATTTCTACAGGTTATTAGGTGGCAGCTGAACTGCAATCCATTTTGGTCTAAACTTACACTTATTTTCGTACTAAAGCAATATGAGATGAAAAATCCAAGTGATAAATCCTTAACATTTCTACCTGTTATTGTTGTTGCTGTCATCTAGATCGTGACAATCGAATAAAACATAGCTTTTAAAGCAATTGTAATGTCACACAAGGATCAGTTGCAGTTCCGCTGTCACCAAAAATAGTAAATGAGTATGATCAGGAAATACCACAATCACAAACTGCAGACAACCCCGTGGCACCTGAAATGTATGCTATTTAACTGTAAATTTATACCATAAGGGGTGGCAATTCAGCTGCAACCTAATTACAGGTATAAATGTTAAGGACTTATCATTGGAAAATGTTTTACCGCATATTGTTTATTGCACAAAAAATAAGTGTAAGTTTATTCTATAAGGGGTGGCAGTTCAGCTGCCACCTAACAACAGGTAGAAAAATTAAGGATTTATCACTGGAAAATGTTTTACCGCAGATTGTTTATTGCATAAAATAAGTGTAAGTTTATACCTTAAGGAGTGTGGAGATTGATCATGAAATAATTTCTACGGTCATTCTCCTCCCTTCCGCTGAATCATTCAAGAAGGGTTGTTGTCAGTTACAAGCGAAAGTATGTGCACGAAGTACTGGTTAACTGCTTGTTCAAGCTTGCCCAGGAAAAAGTGTGGTTAGGCGAACTGACCGTCCCGCAATGACCATAGCTGTTGACTTGGGACGTAAAGCAACAATACAAACAAAACAAACAAATACCTTAAGGAGTGGTAGTTCAGCTGCCACCTAACTACAGGTAGAAATGTTCAGGACTTATTACTGGAAAATGTTTTACCGCAGAATGTTTATTGCACAAAAATAATTGTAAGTTTATAACCATATGGGGTGGCAGTTCAGCTGCCACCATATTACAGGTAGAAATATTAAGGAATTATCATAGGAAAGTGTTTTATCGCAGATTGTTTATTGCGCAAAAATAAGTGTAAGTTTATACTGAAAGCGGTGGAGGTTCAGCTGCCACCTAACTACAGGTAGAAATCTTAAGGACTCATCACTGGAAAATGTTTTACCGCAGATTGTTTATTGCACAAAAATAAGTGTTAGTTCATATTAAAGGATGTGGCCACCTGCTTACACATTTGTTTTACAAAACACACACAAATTAAGATTACTGTTATGTAATTTTTTTCTTCAAATGAAACAGTATTTAGCCACTTATCGTCTGCTTCCCTAGTCTGTTGATGTTCTTATGTAGCTCTTATGTAGCTTATATTGCAAAAAATATGGACCCAGATCAGACTGCTCCCCCGAAACATTGTCTTCCATGAAAAGAAATCTCCATGAAAAATCTAGTCTGAAGTGCATTTAAATGTGTGCAGCAGACTAGAAATGCAGACAACATTTTAAGAAAAAAGTTATTGCTGGCTAAACATTAATCAAGCTTTCTGGTGTAGATTTGTAAAAATGCTTGTCACAATGCAGGATGCACATTATTATTTTAACAACTGAGAGTCTTGCTAGCAAATTGATGTTGACAGATTTTTAACACTAAAACAAACACTGATTTTGAAGCTCCTCCCCACATTTTAAACTCTGGTTGTGTGTCTCCTGGGTAAATTAGAGTTGGCTGTGCTGTATTTGAAAAACATTTTTGTCTGCAATGAAGAATTGAAAGGGGGCATGCAAGGCTATTCACTTTGTTCACTTGGCAACCAACTAAAGTTCCAAATGTATTCGATTCGAAGTGGGCCCATATTGTCATGAATAGTTAAGCAGACAGCCTTATGTCCCTTGATAAAATAGTTTTAAAAGCACCCCGTTTTCGCGCTGTATACACCAAGGGAGATCACTTAGTACGGAGGTGTATCGTTATACCCCTGGTACGAAGTATATAGGGGGTATATAGTTTTTGCCTGTTCTGTAATTGTGTTTGTCTGTTTGTCTGTCTGTTTGTCTGTAAACTTTTTTTTACGTCAAAGATTTCTTAGCAACTACTTGGGTTAGGATTCTGAAATTTGGTACAAAGCTTGATAGTGATGAGTTGTATTGTGTAACGAAAGAACAGCCACGTATTGCTTATCAGTCCCTTTATTTGTTCATTTTTCTTTCTCTCCAATAGAAATTTCTGTCACAGATTTCTCAGCTCCTATTGGAGCCAGTGTTTTCAAATTTTGTGTACATCTTCAGGATGACAAAGTGTACTGTGTAAATGGAAAAATGGAAATTAAGATGCTAATCCTCATTTTGCCTTCTTTAATCAAATTTTCATTTTTTCCTTCTTGCTCTCTTATATAATACATATGGACATTTTTTCTGTCAAAGATTTCTCAGCGACCACTTGAGTTAGGATTCTGAAATTAGGTACAAAGCTTGATAGTGATGAGTTGTATTGCGTAACAAAAGAATAGCCACATATTGCATATCAGTCCCTTTATTTATTCATTTTTCTTTCGCTCCAATGGAAATTTCTGTCACAGATTTCTCAGCCCCTATTGGAGCCAATGTTTTAAAATTTTGTGCACACCTTCAGGAAGGCAAAGTGTACTGTGTAAATGGAAATTAAGATGCTAATCCGCATTTTGCCTTCTTTTTTCAATTTTTCATTTTTTCCTTCTTTCACTCTTATATAATACATATAGACATTTTTCCGTCAAAGATTTCTCAGCAACTACTTGAGTTAGGATTCTGAAATTTGGTATAAAGCTTGATAGTGATAAGTTGTATTGTGTAACAAAAGAACAGCCACACATTGCTTATCAGTCCCTTTATTTATTCATTTTTCTTTCTCTCCAATGAGAATTCTGTCGCAGATCTCTCGGCTCCTATTGGAGCCAGTGTTTTCAAATATAGTGTACACCTTCAGGTAGGCTAAGTGTATTGTGTAAATGAAAATAAAGATGCTAAAGCTCATTTTGCCTTCTTTTTCAATTTTTCCTTCTGTCACTCCTCGTATATATACATATGGACGTTTTTATCAGAGTTTTCTCAGCAACTACTTCATTTAGGATTATGAAATTTTGTGTACACTTTCAGGTACGCAAAGTGTATTGTGTAAATGAAAATTAAGGTGCTAATCCTCATTTTGCCTTCTTCAAATTTTCAATTTTTCCTTCTGTCACTCTTATATAACATCTGGACATTTTTCATCAAAGTTTTCTCAGAAGCTTCTTGATTTAGGATTATGAAATCTTTGACAATTTTGTCTTTTCTCTGAAGGTGTTACAACCTCTGATGGCTACCGCCGGGGGTATGTTAGCTTTGCTCACTTCTTGCTATATTTCATATTTAGCTCCCTTTGGAACAGCTTGGTTTAGTTGATCCCTTTCATATGTGTATACGCACCTGGTGTATGTGAAGGGAGCCGCCGTGGGCAGTGAATAAACTGCTCGCCCTCTAAACCAGGGCTCGCAGGTTCAACCCCTGGTTCACCAGTCTGTCGGATGAGACTTTAAGCCGTGGTTTGTCTCCATATGACCTTAGCTGTAGGTGGGACGTTAAACACAAACACAATAACAGCTTGGCGTGTGTGATAGTTTTGAATCTTGAATTTTGAACGCGCAGCGAGGACTTATTAAGAATAGCGCGTGCTCGTTTAAGTATTCTAAGGTCTCATTAGCCTATCTGTGCCCTCAATTACAATGCTTCCTTAAAGTTAAGGACGACTTAAGTTAAGTATTGATATTTCAACATGTTTCATTAAATGTTTGATAAATTGACATGATCGATCGATGCATTACTTATGGTCAAAGATATCACTGTGATTTACAGAAACAAAGGAAATAACTTTGATTTGAATAAGTTCGAAACGATATTTTTTGCACACTTAACTTAAATCTTCCTAAACTTTAAGGAGGCATTGTAATTTTGGGCCCTGGTAACTGCACATTTGGGTCGAACCAATGAGATTACTATTCCAATGACACCCATTCGATCCACCATGCTCGCCTTAGTGGATTTTAATACACTCACAGACACAACTGCTGAATTTACTATTGTTATCATTTATATTCATTTGCTGTAAAAAACACGTCACTCAAATGTATATCGTCGTGCTGAAAAAAGATAATGGAGAGCGTCACAAACACTCTGACATGACTACAAAGTATACCTTTTCATATTATTCAGAAGTGACAAAACGCATTTCTCATTCTCATTACAAGCCAAACGAGCCCTCTCTATTTAATGTTTGCTCAAATAATTCCGATAGTTTTTCTTTGATTGGATTATAAGACAATGTGGTATATAGAGAAAGTTATGTCGCCTCGCCTCTGCTATACAACATCCAACGGTCTTGCTGTTGACAACATCAGATACAGTTTCTTTACAATACCGGAATACAAATACATTTGTCACAGTGCCCAAATGCCTGCCTTTCACGTTTTCTTGCGTGCTTTATGGCAGTCGACCTCGTATAACGCGTTCCACAACCTAGGTTTGTTTACGAAATAAGAAAGCGATAAGAATCTTAAATTAAAATTTCCCCAAATTTGAATTTTATGAATGAACACGTGAGCCATGTCGAGGGAAAAGGCTTGAGTGTGCATAAGCTAAGGACTGATGTACGGATCACTCTTAGTCTGCACACTCCTATCAGTCGCATTAGCTGCCTAGATAGTATAATGCATGTATCTACGAAATTAAATGATTCTGTAGACGAGCAGGCTGGTTTGCGTCTATACTCCATTGATATGACAATATGAGCGGGTTCATAGCATAACAAACTAAATACCCGGTGCGCCCAGCTAAAGACTTAGATCAGCTTGGACATCAGCCAAGTCGTATCAGTGGGTAACAGTGGACTCCTGGTTTCTTCATGCCATGTTTTAAATGACTATTACAACTACTCTTACATATGCTCAGACTGATCATTGTCTTCGCTTGACGCATATGTAATTATGTTGTGTGCTAGCTCATTCCTATCATTTGACTGCTTCACTTAGAACAACACATAAGAAAATTCAAATGCAGTCTGCACATTCACAGTCCGTACATGGACCCATTTAAAGAAATCTTAGAAGAAGAAAAAACATTCGGACAATCTTCAAACTTTTTTTGAAACATACCCATTTCAAAAAATCTTAGAAGAAGAAAAAACGGACAAACTTCAAACTTTTTTCTAAACATATCTGAGGTTGTTTTTCTCGCGATTCGGTTAGTGAAATAGACAGAAGCTGACACTCATTTCGTGCGAGAGAAGAAAGAAAACCTATTTTGTGTAAATTCCAGCAGGTGTCGGATTTTATTTTTTAAGCATCTCTTAAAGTTTATGTTCGAATCACATGATGGCGTCTTTTATTCAAAGTTTCGGGTTCGTTCTAAGGATTTGCATTTTGATGAATACGTGTGGTGTTAAGTTTCGGGTCAAACAGTAACTACGCAATAAAAGATTGAAATCAGACTCCGGATGTATGTATCAAGAAGCTGTGTTATGAATGATGTCATAAGTGCAGCTTTGCTTTTCTTTCTTTTCATTTTTTTTTCTTTTTTTATGAATTCAGTTTTTCAAAACGACATCAGACTGAGGTGATCTTATCTTTCTGCTTATTTCATCAGCTGATACAGGAATGACATGCGATTTCTAACGATGTGGTATGCGCGACCAGCAAAGCCTCAGATCAGACTGCGTATAGGCGCAGTCTGATCAGAGCCTTTGCTAGTCGCTTGAATATTCTATGAGTGTTAAGCTTCTGACCGAAAAGCGTTTGGAGTGTCTAAGTTTAAAAGGAGACTGCACAGGCTCGTCAGAGCCCACACTTGTCAAAATGCCACATTATTGGAAAACACATGTCGCTGCTCATCTACTTTTGTGCGCCTGTGTCCATATCTGGCAAGTGCGTAGCCAGTATTACATGTACGCACCTCAACGGGAGGCCTCTGAAACAAGCAGTGATTCTTGTCAATTGCGTTCTTTTTCAAAATGGGGACTTCTCTTAAAGGAAAGTATTTGCTTCCGATTTCTTCACTGTTTGGCAAAAATCGCAGCATAGAAAGGTACCTTTGGTATCGAAAGGCCGCATAATCACTGCACGGACCATTTTTTCGGCCAATTTTGGGGCTTCAGGGGGTGGTGTTTTTAGAAAGATAATTTTTGGTTACCATGACAAATTATTTACAAATGTTCTGTATCAAAGGTAACCATACATGAGCCAAAACTAAATGATATAGTTTGGAAACCTATCTAAGCCATGTTATAGCAACTATACCCCACCCACTGTTTTTTCCTACAAACATTCATAGGGCCCCCTTTTAGTTTATCTGATTGTAAAAAAAATCCTGCAAGCGCCCAGCCATGCACACTCACATGGATGTGTAGCTTGGCAGGACACTAGTATGAAAAATTATATCAGAAGTTACGGTAACCGATAAACTTTTTCGCTACTTTCCTTAGAAAAAACACCAAAATTCTGTGTTCAAATTTACCCACCTGAAAATGATTCTGTCTGCATTATCTCCCCCTGTCAAAGAGCATACAGAGTCGACATTTAGCTTTACGGCATGTGACACGATTACCATTTGTAAAAACCTTTTACCCATAGGACAGAGACCAATTGCCTTACTAGTAGGTCAATTAACATTAAATCCATCTTCACAGCAGCGACTATTTATTTAATGTCAACTGCCTTTCAAAAACTGCAAGATTAATTGTTTATACAGTGTGCTCCCTGGGAAACTGGAAGTTATAATGCTTATCGCATTAATAAATTGAGCCAGTGCATGAGACTTCCAACAATGTGGTATGTGCGACCAGCAAAGCCTCAGATCAGCCTGCGCATATGCGCAGTCTGATCAGAGCCTTTGCTAGTCACTTGAGTATTCTATGATTGTTAAGCTATTGACCGAACAACATTTGGAGTTGCTAAGCTTAATAGGAGGCTGCAGAGGCTCATCTGAGTCTACACATTTCAAAATATCAAATTGTTGGAAATCTCATGCCTCGGCTCAATTGGTATAAAAGCTATGTTTTATTCCATTGTCACAATATAGATCACAGCAACAACAATAACAGGTAGAGATGTCTCGGCTTTAGTACGAAAATAAGATACAAGATACAAGATACAATTTATTTATTAGAAAATCCATAAAGGATATCAGAAATACAATAGAGTAAAGACAATGAACAAGAAAGAGAAAAAAGAATAAGTGTAAGTTTAGACCAAAAGGGATGGCAGTTCAGCTGCTACCTAATAACAGATATATATTTGTACTAAAACAATACGAGGTTAAACATTTACCGGCGATAAATCCTTCACATTGCTACCTATTATTAGGTGGCAGCTGAACTGCCTACCTTATTGGTATAAACTTACCACTATTACCGTACTAAAGCAATATGAGTTAAAACATTATCTGGCGATAAATTCTTAAAGTTTCTACTTGTTATAAGGTGGCAGCTGAACTGCCATCCCATTTGGTATAAACTTCCACTTATTTCTATACTAAAACAATACGAGGTAAACATTTTCAGGCGATAAATCCTTAACATTTCTACAGGTTATTAGGTGGCAGCTGAACTGCAATCCCTTCTGGTATAAACTTACACTTATTTTCGTACTAAGGCAATATGAGATGAAAAAATCCAAGTGATTAATCCTTAACATTTCTACCTGTTATTGTTGTTGCTGTAATCCAGATCGTGACAATCGAATAAAACATAGCTTTTAAAGCAATTGTAATGTTACACAAGGATCAGTTGCAGTTCTGCTGTCACCAAATTCTGAAATGTATGCTATTTAACTGTAAGTTTATACCATTAGGGGTGGCGATTCAGCTGCCACCTAACTACAGGTATAAATTTTTATGTAATGTCACACAAGGATCAGTTGCAGTTCCGCTGTCATCAAATTCTGAAATGTATGCTATTTAACTGTAAGTTTATACCATAAGGGGTGGCAATTCAGCTGCAACCTAACTACAGGTATAAATTTTAAGGACTTATCATTGGAAAATGTTTACCGCATATTGTTTATTGCATAAAATAAGTGTAAGTTTATATCATAAGGAGTGGCAGTTCAGCTGCCACCTAACTACAGGTAGAAATATTCAGGACTTATCATTGGAAAATGATTTACCGCAGATTGTTTATTGCACAAAAATAAGTGTAAGTTTATACCATATGAGGTGGCAGTTCAGTTGCCACCATATCACAGGTAGAAATATTAAGAAATTATCATAGGAAAGTGTTTTATCGCAGATTGTTTATTGCGCAATATAAGTGTAAGTTTATACTATAAGGGGTGGCAGTTCAGCTGCCACCTAACTACAGGTAGAAATATTAAGTACTCATCACTGGAAAATGTTTTACCGCAGATTGTTTATTGCACAAAATAAGTGTTAGTTCATATTATAAGAGGTGGCAGTTTTGCTGCCACCTAATTTGGTTTAAAGCTTACACATTTGTTTTACAAAACACACATAAATTACGAATACTGTTAAGTAATTTTTTTCTTCAAATGAAACAGTATTTAGCCACTTATCGCCTGCTTCCCTAGTCTGTTGATGTTCTTACGTAGCTCTTATGTAGCTTATATTGCAAACAATATGGATCAGATCAGACTGCTCCCCCGTAACATTGTCTTCCATGAAAAGAAATCTCCGTGAAAAATCTAGTCTGAAGTACATTTTATTGTGTGCAGCAGACTAGAAATGCAGACAACATTTTAAGAAAAAAACTTGCTACTGAATATCGACATGTGCCTCGATACCTGATCGATTAATAAACAACTCGGACCCGGTCCGAGTAAACAATAATAATATACTTAGCTGATCATAAATATGAGACTGACTGATTTAAATAAAGTTATTTAGTAGATTAGTAAAGTCTCAGATTAGATTGTTCTCTGCATGCTGGGTCATTTTAAATGATTTTTTGTCATCTGCAAATAATTTAACTTTTTCAAAATTATTTACGGAACATTATCAGAGTGTCAAACGGTTTGGATCCAGATCAGGCCCGACACTCTGTCCTGATCTGGGTCCTAACTGTTTGCAAAGATCATTTATTATTATTAGCAGATGACAAAATTTGCCACTAGCAGGCTAAGAGTTAAGTGAATTCTGATTAGATACTAAGCTGATCACAATGATTTTCACACTTTACTATCCTTTTTGCATCATTGAGTAGATATTATTAGCTTATTAACAATAACTAGTGTGATAATACAATTAATTCAGGTCCGAAATTATTTTGTCAAATGTAAGGATAACATGTTGTGCCAAAAATTATATCTTTAAAAGTGTGTTTTATTTATTCATTCAAATATTAATTTTTGGAAATGAACAAATTCATGATGAGTAAAATAGCAGTTCTTGTGATTAGAAGTAAGCTTGATGAAAGTGAAAATAAATAAACATCGATTATCACATTTTCGAGCAACGAATGCTCGGTTCAGCCTGTGAAAATGCCCAAACTAGCCAGAGCCTTCGCTTTAATCCAGATCAAAGCATTTAGACAGACAGACAGACAGACAGACAGACAGACAGACGGACAGAACACTCTTTGTATCGACTGGGGCGTAAAACATGAAAACGAACACGAGTAAACACATGAGCTTGTGGTAATTATCACATTTTCGAGCAACGAACGCTCAATTTAGCCTGCGCAAATGACCAAACTAGCCAGAGCCTTCGCTTTTCGTACTCACCAAGTATGCACGTACATGATGACCAAGACCTATAACATTTAAGCCTCGTTCATATCCACAAGATACACCCCGGTGCAAATATACACCCGGGGTGTAAATTTGCACCTGGGGTGTATTTTGGTCATATAAACGGTGCTTTATGAAAATGCACCGATTTGCACCGGGGTGCTAATTTGCTCCACCTTTGTAGGTGGTGCAAATTCGGTGGAGCAAATTAGCACCCGGGTGCACATTTGCACCGGGGTGCAAATTGCGCACATGAACGCAATTTGTTATCACATATGTACAATTTGATCTTAGATTTTGATAAATTACCCATCTTTTCTATATGAACATGTACATGTGTAAGAAAATAAACTATATAAATAGTCATTTTATCAAATTTAAGGCCATGCTTCTCTCTGTATTCACTACTTCATCGGCTTTGCCGGGTTGCCACGCAGAACAACTGGAATTTCTGGTCTATGGGCTTCGATTTGCACGATTCTATTTCCGAATAATATCTCTTCCTAACCTCAGCAATAGAAATCATAGTTTGTCAGAACTCTGGCGCCATGCACGAGTCCATGCTATCTGATGTACACATCGGTGAAAAGGTACCCCCTGCATAATAACGGAGTGACCACCTTTACGATTCATGTAATCAACGTGATGTTCAGACATAGCAATAAGTAAAATATGTCTACCCTCTATCTTACCCCCCCCCCCCCACCATTTGGGCACCCAAACCTCTTGTAGCCATTGATAACCTCGGTTGAGCCATTTCGGAAACTTAACAGAGATTTAGAAGAGAAGACAAGTAAGTAAGGATGCAAAGATCAGGAATTGATACAACTAAGTACCACATCCGACACAGGATACCAATGGGAAAGTGACAAACTCACAGAAAGACACCACAAACGAATGCCAAGAGGTCAGCCCTTTCCCAGCAGGTGACCACAGAGTACAATTAAACTGACGCGCACAAAGACATAGCAAACACAAGACAGAACAAAGACATAAAAGATCCACAAAAGAAGTACTGCCTTGGAACGGTCAGTAAAATATTTTACTGGAGGGCTTAAACCGGTTTAACGGCGCGCCAACCTCACCCTTAATTCAGATGAGGATCAAGACACATAGATATTTGGTTTGCATGAAAGACCCCTACATGGTTACCATGGACGTAAAACCCGTTTCACGCATTCACAAGACGTTTATTTTGCTATTATACGAAGAGGTTCTCAATTGTCCAGCTCTGCGCAGTCCTAAGTCAAACTGTCACCAGCAGTTCAATTGAAACAACTTAACGCACACGCGCATTCCGTTGCAGCTATTTGCGCAGTTTGCCGCAGAGCCCGTGACATTCGGAATCCATGGATCATCAGTACATGTATAAGTCTAAAGCACTACGTTCGTACACCTCTCTTGGCCAGATAGTCATATATTTAGTTAGTACTGCTGCAAAAGCTTCTATAAGTGCCATTTATGCACCAGTCATTTGTATCCACTGCTCCCCCACCAACGGGGATGGGCGGGGATAATGGGTTTTCACTTTCTAGAGCCCTTGTATAAGCCCCGCCCTGTGGGGAAAAGCTGATGATAACAACCCTGCTCTTTGCCCAACCCTACACAACAGAAAATCCCAGCAGGGTAAGTGCCCCAATGTTATACCCCCACACTTCCCTGGCACTGCGGGGACAATCAAAAAGTAATTGTCCAGCACCTGACCCGGCTATCCCACGGCTATCCCCGTAGGTGGGGGCCGTGGATACAAATGACTGGTGCATTATCCTCTTTAAATATTGAATAAATAAATAAAGCAAATAAAACCAAATGAAGTTGCATTTTTCTCATACGACGGTATCTTGAATTGAATAATATGGAAACATTCTTAACACATCGAATTTCTCCTTAATGTAAAACTGAAACATTTGTGATATGTTTAAAGAGCAAATCTAATAACATATGAACACAATTTACTGACATATGAACGCTACATAAGGGATGCAAATTTACTCCCGGGTGCAATTTGCTCCCGGGAGTAGATTTGCACCAGGGTGCAAATTGTGCATATAAACGAGGCTTAAGACCTCTAGTCAGTGACCTATATATAGGTCACTGCTCTAGTTCAGCAGGATACGCTAGCATGGTCGTTTATAATAGGCTTTTTGCGCATATGCGATAAGTACTAAATTCTTATGTGCTGACCCATATATTATTAGTAAATGCTGTTTAAAAATGTGCATCTGGTATTGCACCCAAACTAAACTAAGCTATACTTCAGCAGTACGGTCATTTGCACAGAACTCGATATGACAGTAATATTATCGGCTAGGTCGTAAAAACATTATTTATTAATAACAAATATTACATTTAAAGAGGCTTAGTCTGCAACTATGAACATTTTTCGGAAAAAAATTCTTTTCAAATCATTTGTAAAAGTAGAATTAAAAGTTATATTTTCACAATAAATCTGTTCACTTTAGCTGAAACTGCACGGAAAAGTGAATTATCATATAAAATATGTGTGTGTTTTCTATTGTTGGTAATTATTTGCGTCCCTCCAATAATTACAGACAGTTAATTTTTAACATAAATGCTGTTGTTTTGATACTGATAATTTGTTAAGATTGACGAAATTGGTATTAAAAAAAAGTTTACCGGATTCATAGTTTTTTTCGCTGTGTTCTTGAAAAATAGAAACATTATTTCTAAAATTAAAAGATCAAAAGTTACAGACTATGCAGCTTTAAATAAAGTATTTACAATACCAATATTAAGACAGTGACCTATATTATCTTATATAGGTCACTGATTAAGACCAAAGCACATAAAAACTAATATTCAACAGTTCAGTTTTTAGTATGCATCCGCTGATTCGCAACTCGCTAATTAAGAGTACAATATGCAAACGCCTACTACGTTCGCTAGGCGTGGTTTAATCAGCACGTGGGCGATAACTATGTTGCATGCTGGGACCTTTTCGCGTATTTTTTTTCATCTGCTGATTTATTTGCTTTTTATATTTATTTATTTTTTATTATGTTATAATTATCTTTCTTCAAAAAAGCCATCAGAATCAGAATGCCAAACAGTTTCAATTCAGTTCAGTCTCGACATTTTGTTAGGCCTGATCTGGGTTCAAAGTGTCGATCTATGCCAGGTTATCAGGTGACAACCATAATAGTCTAAATAAACCATGATAAGTGTCAAACAGTTTTGATCCAGATCAGGCCCGGCCTAATCTGGGTCCAACGTGCATTTTATTGCATGTAAAAGTTATCAGAAATGACAATGGCAGAAACACAGACTGGTCTGCGTCTTTGTCTTTCGCATGGAACTAAGTCAGGTTTTCTCGTGACGACGCCCAATTGAGTTTTGTTTGATTTGATTCTTTTCGTCCCATCAACAATCTTTCAGTTATAAAGGGACGGGTCTTTCTGGGTTGAACCAGGACTAAGCTAGGATTAATGTGTTTTGCTCAAGGACACAACGCAGTTACGCCGGTGAGGCTCGAACCCGCGGCCCCTCGGTCTCGAGTCAAGCACTCTACCACTGAGCCACTGCGCTCCCTATCCAATTGAGTACTTTAGCAGACAGAGCAAACCCTGATTAAGTGCCATAATAATAAGAAAGTATTAGCAACGAATTTCAACTAATATTGAATTCAGGGCATTATAGTACTATAGAATATTATTATTATATAATCATTATTATTATTATTAGTAGTAGTATTCCATTTGGCTAAAATGGGTTGAACTCAAATAATGGTGCTATCACCTTCTTATTACCATTTTAGTATCCTGTTCATCGGTGGAAATAAATTATTTATTTCATGAAAATGTATCTGCATTTACTCTTCCCTGTTTGGATTGAGAGATAAATATCCTGGTAATGGATAAATCATACCTACAGGTAAGTCCCTCTCGGAGTCCCCTTAGTAAAGTGAGATATTGTAATTTATCTAGAGGTGATGTAACATTTCCCTTATCAGTTAATCCGCTTATAATCCCATATATCACCAAATATAGTGCACAGCTGTGTATATATGGTCATGTCGATACGGCCAACATTTTTTTCTGGACAAACTAAGAGTAGAATAGGATTAGACGCAGTGCTAATTCATGACAACTGTAAAAACTTATGGTGTAAAACCCCAGAGTGTATGGTCCACACAGGTCAGACTTTTCCGGAATGTCCAACCAGACTGCCACTGACTCAATAACCCCATTATAGATTCGGTAAGATCAACACATACATGTACATGATGTTACCATATAAATGGCTCGGGCAATTTTCTCCAACTCAACGATCTCATCCTACAACTTAGCCAACTCATTGAACTTACAGCTCAACGTATCGAACTCATCCACAACTTATCCAACTCATCGAACTCATGCAACTTATCGAACTTATCGGGACCTTCCATATGTATGTGATATCTCAATAGAATATATGTACAGTCCAATCATTTCAGTCATTTTTGTCCCGAAATTATTTGGTCAATAGAAATACATGGAGACTATGGGCTACGTACTTCATACTCCGTGTCCCGACATTTAGTGTCTACGTTTAAAAGATGAAAATGATGCTGAGATACTTTGTGTCAACGTATATTGCATAGGCATGTGCCTGAGACAGAATTCGGGACAAGGAGTATGAAGTATAAGCCATCAAAGACCCTGATCAGAATGGGTGGATGCCAAATCTGATACTCTGATAAGATTGCAAAAGCCCTGGCTGATCTGAGCCATCGCTGGATTCTACTGCAACACTGTTTTGTAAGCGTGTAACATTGTTTTGCAAGCGTGCGCTTCAAATGTGTATACTGTACACAATAC
The DNA here is from genome assembly GCA_964019695.1 of Loripinus fragilis. Taxonomy (NCBI): domain Eukaryota; kingdom Metazoa; phylum Mollusca; class Bivalvia; order Lucinida; family Lucinidae; genus Loripinus; species Loripinus fragilis. Next base: position 98,869 of record CAXHUL010000199.1, read on the forward strand.
ATGTACTTTAATCGTCTAGTCATGCTAGTAGGCTACTTCCATTTTATGTGAACAAGAACTTTGTTGCCTGTTGATAACCCTTGCAAACCGTTTGGGCGCAGAACGTTGGGACAACTGTTATGGGCTCTGATGTTATCATTGAAATAATTTTTCGAAACAGTTAAAAACAAACAAAAATCACCAGACGACAAAAAGCATATCAGACATATCAGGTGACATTGCATGTATAAGATTTTCACTATAGTGTAGATTTTATTTTCTTTGGGATCATGGGTTTCATTGTGGAACTTTGAAACTATTAGAGGGTCACTGATGAAGCCTAAATGGCAGAAACTAGCTGGTCTGGCCAAGGAAATATGCACACTCTAGTTTCAGTTCTTTGGTGCAGTCTTTGCTTCCAAAGGATACCCTTTTAAGAACATATTTGACTTCACTAAAACTGGTGACTGGGACTGTGTGGCGGCGGTAGAACGTCTCCCTGCCCTTCACTATTGTATAGATTTTATTTTTTTGTCCTTTGGGATCATGGATTTTATTGTGGAACTTTGAAACTATTAGAGGGTCACTGATGAAGCCTAAATGGCAGAAACTAGCTGGTCTGGCCCAGGAAATATGCACACTCTAGTTTCAGTTCTTTGGTGCAGTATTTGATTCCAAAGGATACCCTTTTAAGAACATATTTCATTAGAAGTGAAATAAGCCAGAGCCCACTAGACATGTTTTGCTTAAAGTCCCCCTTGTCATATTCTTTTACTCGATTTGAACATGTTTATCAAATCCTTAAATAGTCGGATTTTCGTCATTTCAAAGTACATAGTACGCTTCCCTAGGCCTAAATCACTCACAGGCATAACTTTAAGCCCCTGTGTTGTTCAGCGCCCTTGGTATCGAGACTGGTGCGCAATTCTGTTCCAGGTAATGAAAAGTGTGTCTGCACACACATCACTTATTTTACATAAGGGTTATTCCCTCATCCCCCTCCCTCCACGATGCATTTTATTTGAAATAGGGGGGTCAAGTACATATGATAAGTAGTATTTCAATAATATCAATTGTCCTTCTGTATATCATATTGATTTTAAATGAAACTGAATCAATACAATCACAAAGGTCATTGATAAAGTAGTCTACGCCCATGGGTATAGATAATAAATGAGCAGCCCATTAAAATGGATCTTTGCGTGGTCTGATTCATGTTCTTCTTTTTTACACTCAATTACCGGGGAAATAAACATACTCTAACAGAATACCACTTTCCAAACAAAACCTTATCCCTAGGCAATAGTATCCTCGCACTGTACACTAAACGTCTGGTATCTTTTATGTTATAGTGACTGTAAACAACGGCCAGTCGTTTGAACAGTATGTCCATAAAAAATATTGGAAAGAATAATCCATAGCAAGACACTATAGAGGCCCTACGTGAGGTTTTGGGGAACAGAGGAATAATATATACTGCTAATTCATAGGGATATAGTTAAAACTAGTGTCTGATGCGTCAAGGACGGCCTGCTACTAGAGCCCGGGTCCTAATTCTCAGGTCAATTGAGTATTGGCAGTCATAGACTTGGAAGGCATATCTTTGAGTATATGTCCCAAACATACATGGAAAAACTGAACACAAATTTCAGAGTCGCCTCTGTACTTGTGCACCTACACAGACAACAAAGCAACCCCTATACTTGTCGTACCTGCATTATAGAATAAAAAAGTGTTTAATGGGACATGGTATAACAGAAGCTTACGCATGCTCTACATATTACACATTCTGCTATAGCTTTTGTTGAACTGTTCAGCCCCGTATCATAAATATTTCGAATGTCTGTTTAACACCGTATAGGCCGACTGCCATGATACTTATCCATGAAATATGCACGTGGTCTAAAACAATGGCAATTTTGACATTTTTAAGCTGCCGTCAATCAACGCGTTTTTAATCAATGTTTGCACAAGAGACTGGGCTACGATCAGCCAAAAACCATAATCTGAAACGATGCTTGCTTCATTGTAAAAATAGCCACAAATGCAACAGATCCCCAACGAGGTTGTATTTTCAAACATTCTTATCTCGATTTTCACCCATCAATAAAGAAACGAAGTAAATTTTATCGTATCCTTATGCAGTTAAAATCCTGCTTTGTTTTCCTCGCGATAAGGCTATATAAAAATGAGAAAAATAGACAAAAATACTCGCCCGCCAAAAGGTAAACAACTGTTTTTTTCCGTATCCGTCTGTTTTCGCCAAATCGTATGTACGGTGTGACGTTGCCTACCGACAGCTTAAACTGTCGAAATATTGCCATTTTTAGATCATGTGCATATTTCACAGATACGTATCAAGGCAGTCGACTTATACGGCGTAAAACATACATTCAAACTATTTGTGATTCGGGGCTGAAGAGTTAGGCAAAAACTATAGCAGAATCCAAGATATAGTAGCAGAATGTGTTCTATGTAGTGCATGTGTCTGTAACTCTGTCACATGTTAACCCCTGCTGCAAATCAGTACTTATCGCATTGTCCAGTGACTATACCTGCACAAATGTGCAGACACATCAGAGCCGTCACAGCTGGGGGTGAACAGCACAAAAATCGCCATTTGAGGCAGCACATGAGATTTTGGTGACATTGACGATGGCAAATGTATCTGGGTAAACGGTGTGTACATCATGTCACTGAGATGAACATTAGAACAGTTTAATAAAAATCCTTCCAAAGGTAAAGGAAATAAGAGGACACAAAATTCAAGGGCAAAACAATGACCTTTAACTGTGACCATGACCATGAGTCTGCGTAGCTGAGTCATGGGTTATGCACACCATCTCACTTAGATGAACTTTTTTGACCACAGTTTAATGAAATTTCTTCCTGAGGTAAAGGCGACATGAAGCGGTAACGAATTTCAAGGATAAATCCATTGACTTTGGACTGTAACTTTGACATTGAATCTGCGTAGCTGAATCATTTGTTATGCACACTACCTCTTTCAGATGAACATTTGACCAAAGTTTAATGAAAATCCTTCTATGGTTAAAGGTGATATGGAGCGGACACGAAGTTCAAGTGTAAATCCAACGAAATTAACTGTGACCTTGACCTTGAGTCTGCGTAGCTGAGTAATAAGTTCTACACATTGTCTCAGTGAGATGAACATTTGACCAAACTGTAATGAGAATCATTCCTGAGGTAAAGGAGATATGGAGTGGACACGGAATTCTAGTGTAAATCCACAGACATTGAAATGTGACCTTGACATTGAGTCTACATAGCTGAGTCATGGGTTCTACACATCTTCTCACTGGGATGAACATTTGAACAAAGTTTAATGAAAGTATTTCAAAAGATTCAGCAGATATGGAACAGACAAGAAAGTGTTAGGGCTGGAATGACTGATGGTCAGATGGACAGAGGGATGAATGGACTATTGATAGTTGAATGTCATGCTGGCAGCGAAGGCTCTGGCGAGTCTGCACATTTACACGGGCTCGCCCGAGCATTGTCACAATACAGAAATCTCATGTGCTGGCTCAAATGGCGATTTAATGCTATTTTGTGCGAGCAGCGAAGGCTCTGCCGAGTCTGTACATTCGCACAGGCTTACCTTAGCCTTCGTCACTGTACCATAATCTCACGTGCTATCTCAATACCGTAGCCTATTTAAGGTTGGCCCTCATCCCCAGAAGTATTTTTTCAAAAGGTCATTGGGAATGTATAGAACATCAATGCGATATACAGAAAGACAATCTAGATTATTCATAGGGGCTTGGGAGTGGGAGTAACTGGACCACTCTTATGTAGAAGTTTTGAGGTGTGTAGAGAAAATTCGTACATTATATAGCCTGATAAAATTAGAAGCAGATTGATCTGGGGCTGCACTCTTTGCTACATTGTACATGGGCTTTTCTAATGTATATAGAGGTAAAACTTTGAGTAAAGAACGATGCCCCATTATTGTCCTGGAAGCACTATAGAAATATGATGACCGAAACGACGAATGTCAGCTGTATCATTTTAGGTCCAAATTTAAATAAATTTAGGTGCCACCTTTATTAATTTACGTCCCACCCGAGTTATTTTAGGTGGAACCTTAATGATTTTAGATAGGATCTAAATTAATATAGGTGACACCTAAATTATTACGAAGGCGCAAACCAGCCAGCGCATCTGCTCTGTCTAACTAACGCCTTTGTTAATCGCTCTCTGTTAAGAATTATTGATAAAATTGCTACACGGAAGATTTCAGCATTCTAGCTAGTCTCTGTTACTGAGCAGGTTGGTTTTGGGTCTTATAAGGTCAAATACTCCGAAGACAGGTTTCCTAGGAGGCCCATGTATCAAAATACCATACTCTCTGTGAGCCAGAGTAGAAACTGAGGCTTTATTCTTAAAGCTGCATACTCTGTAACTATGAACATTTTTCGAAAAATTTTCTTTTCTTTTTAAATCATTTGTAAAAGTAGAATTAAGCTATGTTTTCACAATAAAAATGTTCAGTACAGCTGAAAAGTGCATGGAAAAGTGAATTATCTCATCAAATAGGTGTGTTTTTTTTCTTGTTTGTAATTATTTGCGTCCCTCCAATAATTCTAGACCGTTGAATTTTAACATAAATGCAGTTGTTTTGATAGTGATACCTTGTTAAGATTTACGAAAATGGTAAAATGTTTACCTGAATTTGAGTATTTTTACTGTGTTCTTGAAAAATAAAAAAAATATTTTTAAAATTAGAAGATCAAAAGTTACAGACTATGCAGCTTTAATCAAAGAAAATATCAGGCGATAAAGGTCGTTTAAATCGTTTTGAATTAACAATATAAGAGCATTCTAAATTGCGATCGAGAATGTACCTAAAGCCCCGTTCTCACTGTTCCGGTTTAAGGTGCCGGTTCATCCCGGTTTGATGATCCGGGATGAACCGTCACCGGATGAACCGTGTCACAGCCGTGGCGGCACCGTGGACAACCTTGGAGATCCGGGATGAACCGTGTTGAACCGTGTTGAACCGGCTCATGTCCCCGGTTGTTTTAAAATGTTTAAAAGAATCGGGACTCACCGGGAGTAACCGGGAAGGCTGTGAAATACCGTGATAAACCGGGAAGACGCCGGGAGCAACCGTGTCTCCACCGGGACGGCGTCGGGGCGATACCGGCGCAATCCGGGAACATCCGTATCTCCACCGTGACAAACCGTGCAGTTCAACTGCCTGCGTATATGTAAGAAATGCAAAATAATAAAGAAAAGATACGATACGATACTTTATTAATGCATAAAGCCATAATGGCCCATGAGCATATAAACAAATACAAATACAATACAGTACAATACAGGATAGTGAGATACACAAAACACAACACAGTTGCAATACAATGACAGCATTTCAAAACAAGATTTAGGTGATAATGGAATATTAGTGTATAGGGAGAGGTGCTTTTTTCCTCTGAAACATGTTTTTACCTACGGTAATCGATATGTGTCGCATATAGAAAAGCAACATTGGGTGCTGGCAAAAAATGTGCTCATCAGCCTGCGCATTCGCAAAACCCGATGAGCACATTTTAAGCTGCGGCGACAGTTACTATATATATGAATTAATTGCAGAAGAGGGTAATGGCTGTATTCTATGAAGAAAAAATATCCCTAGATCCGATCTTGTCGAAACGAAATACAAGAAAGGGTCAAAGGATAACAATATAGTGGAATTATTTATCATCCTTGGATACAATCTTGTAAAATACAAGAAAGTATCTTAGGATATCACCTGTTTATTCGAAAGTTTGAGGATAATTAAGTATGTGTAGTCAAATTTGTATTTTAGTAAAAGATTATCTAAATAAATAATGTCAAATGAGACCAAGGCCGAATAATGCTATACGGAATACAGGTTTATAACAGAAATTTAACCTGTGGCAATATGCTTTGCTCATTAAATACACTTCTAGATCCGCCCCGTTAGTCACACTTACCTGGGCAAGCTTTCCGTGCCTTTTTGGTGTATTGATTAAAAAGGAATTCCGTTAAAAAAGAAAACAAAACAAAACAAGACTGTGTGGATCTATGCGTAAAGACAGTGCAAACTCAGACGAGATATCCATTTTTGCGACATCTCGCCCGAGCCTGCAATGTATGAAGTGTTAATGTAAAACATATAGCTACAGCCCATCAAGTTTAAAGCAATATACAATCAGTATAATGGAAAAGGGAGATTACTTTCAAGCAATGGTAAGTATGGGTTTTTCTTAAATCACATTTGCTAGGTTTTGGCAGTACTGTGGCATTGTCAACCCAAAAGCCCACTCAAAAATGCATCCGCAACTGCTGTCTGCACACGTCGTCCGCTACATGCATTCTCTTATAATATTTACATATTTCAGTGCATAGGACAACCGCTTGGACCCAGATCAGATTGCACCTATCGGAGCAGCCAGATCTGGGTCCTCACTGTTTGTCGAGGAAGGAAATTTACATCATTTCAGCAGGCGACAGAGCGAGCAGATGGCATTTTTGTGATTGGTGCTCCAGGGACTTGCAGCGCGAAATATACGATGGTTTTGTGTTACATACGCGTCGTGTAATCTCGTTGGACTGCCTCGGCGAGGCTGCTCTAGCGAGAATCCACGATCGCAAACGATGATAACCACCTACCCAAGTAATCTTGAATGATATGGGATGGAATCTTATACGCTCATTAGTTATTGGGTTTTATCAGATTAAGAGTAATTCTATAACAATGTTACTGTTTTCTTAGTTATGAAACTCAGACTGATTTAGCCAATGTGATAAAACCAATGATAAAACATGTAACAGATTAAGATGAAGACTACAGGCTGTACATCACCACCATATCACTACTCTACGTCAAATAAATTTGCCTTTTATCAATGCATACCACTATCAGTCGCTACCTTGGTAGGCCGACTGGTACAGATATGCATGTATATAAGTTAATCCTATATTTTAAATTTACTGTAAATAGCAGAATCACAGATTTAAAGATACATAATTTCTTTTCTTAATTGAAATGCCTTTTCAATAAAGACGCTAAGATTTTTCAAGGTTTTGCAGTGTTCTGAACATATTAACTGTATAAAGTTAAGCATATTTGGTCTCTGCCAGTAATATTTGGATATATATCTCCTACGAAATTCAACATAAATAGGACATTTTAGCACAAAATGAAACTCGTCCTCCAAAACGTTACAACTTTTGCATTTTCTGTTTTCATAAGGAATTTTGTTAGGTTTTGCCCATCGACCCACTTCAACCTCAAGTCTATGAGAAGATAGGCGCAATCTACTTAATTGTTTTCGATATTTTGAAATATTTAACTTATCTAAATAAGTTTGGTGTTGAAAACTTGCAAAAGTAATATAACATCTTGCACGAGTTGAATTCTCTAACCTCGTGTGCCATTCTTGAGCGAAAACATCCCTTACACTTTGTTTAAAAGTCCCTAAAATTGTTCGATATTGCCTACCCCTTGAGTTTCCCACACGAGGCCCAATTTCGTTTTAGTGGGTGTGCAGCCAAATCATTAAGCATCATGTTATAAATTTGCTTAATATACTTATTTTCACTACAGATAACTTTAAACCAATACTTAAGTATAGCTAAATATCTGCGCGACTGATAATCAATCCTTCCTAATTCTCCATATATAAAATCATTTTGCGTGGATTGTTTTACACCTAAAAGTTTCTTGCAAAATTGGAGATGGACTGTTTCAACTGATGATGCCTTGCTGAACCCCCAGACTTCACTTCCGAAATTTAATATTGGGGAAACTAATTTGTCCAGCTCCAATACAAGTGATGGTGTAAGTGATGTGAAGTTAAAAAGATACTTATTCAATGTAAAACCGCTTTCTGTGCTTGGCCAGCTAAGGTTTTCTGTGCCTCAAAACACGAACCCCCAGATGTGAAGACTATGCCCAAATAACAAAATTTATTCACGATCTCAATGCTCTCATTTTTGTAAATGAAGTTAATATTATTTGGTATACGCCCCCCTTTTCTAAATATCATAATTTTAGTTTTATCAGTGTTGACCTTTAATTTCCATCTCATGCAATATTCCTCTAAAACTGATAGCGCCTTCTGTAGATCTTCTGGTGTTTTGCCTAGGAGTATGATGTCATCGGCATATAACAATATATATAAATTTAACATGCCAATATTAATACCTTCGATGCCCTTCACTGCCAATTCAGCTTCGAAGTCATTTACATACATGGCGAAAAGAAATGGCGACAAACATTCACCTTGCCTTACTCCAATATTGCACGTGAAGGGCTCGCTGAGTGTGTTGTCATGCTTTACTCTCGATTTGACACTACTGTAGATTGATTTTATTATGTTCAGCATCTTGCCTCTAACCCCAAGCCGTATCAGTTTGAACCATAAAATATCTCTGACTACAAAGTCGAATGCTTTTGTAAAATCGACAAAGGCGCAGTATAGGCGTTCGTTTTGGTTAATTGAATGAGTAATAAGGCTATTCAGAATAAAAATACTGTCTGTCGTACCCATACCTTTACGAAACCCCGCCTGCGCCTCTACATAAATATTATATTCCTCTGCCCATGTATTTAATCGGCTATTCAGAATGCGAGTAAAAAGTTTACCGATAATGCTCAATAATGTTATGCCTCGGTAATTAGACGCCTCGTTTTTGTCACCTTTTTTAAAAATCGGAATAATATGGCCCTCAGTCCAGCTTTCGGGAAAATAACCTATTTCATACAATTTATTAAATAAGTCATGTATATAAGAAAGCAACCCGTTCGTTCCCTTTTTCAAAAACTCGTTTAGAAAAAGATCTGGCCCCGCGCTTGCTCCGTTTCGTAATTGACTGACCCCCTTTTTGATTTCCTCAAAAGAAATCGGTAAATTTAATTCTTCGAACATGACTTGAATTTCTCCCTGCGCATATCTCTCATTAAAATATAAAACATCTTCATCGGGCTGATAAAATATGTCGTTTGGGTCGTTAACAGCCTGGAAATATTCAGCAAATCGTTTTGCGTCTACTGAGCATTTAGTTTTTATATTCGCAGCGTGTTTAAGTAATCGCCAATATTCTTTTACATTTTTCGACTTAGAAACAATTAACTTTGCAGTTTTTTCTTTTACAAAATAAAGGCGTTTCTGACGTAAAATTTTCTTATAAACTGACCTTGTCTTTGCAAGGTCTGACTGGTTAAAAGGTGACTTATCACTCCTATACGCATTTAGGGCAGAATAAAAGAGTTTACGGTAATTGCGACATTCATCGTCAAACCAAGGCTGAATAAAGAAAAGTCACTCCTGCTGCCCCTAAAATGAAAGTGGATTCACCCAAATGATAGGATGGGAAAGTCCATTCGTCACAAGTTGGTTAAATTTTCAGCAGTATAAATGTGCTCATTTACAAAGCTTATGAATAAATGCACTTATAGTTACTGAAGAGTCAAGCATATAATTATGAGCCACGACATGAGATTTCCAACAATGTGGTAGTTGCCATTAGCAAAGCCTCAGATCAGCCTGCGCCTAGGCGCAGACTGATCAGAGCCTTTGCTAGTCGCTTGATTATTATATGACTGTTATGCTACTGACCGAACAACTTTAAAGCTTAATTGGGGACTGCACAGGCTTGTCTGAGTCTACACTTCTCAAAATATCACACTGTTTGAAATTGCATGCCCCGCTCAAAGTGTTTATATATTTTTACGAAAAGGCAAGACAATCTGGGCACAGAATTACAATGTATCCTTAAAGTTAAGGAGTACTTAAGTTAAGTATTGAATTTCTAGGATGCGAAAAATAACGTTTCCAAACTGATTAAAACCAAAATAGTTTCATTTTATCTGTAGATTACAATGATATCTTTGACCATGAGTACTGCATCGGTCTTGGCAGTTTATTAAGCATTTAATGTACACGTTTAAGTATAAGTACTTAAATTAAGTCTTCCTTACTTTTAAGGAGGCATTGTAATTCTGGGCCCAGATCAACAACATTTAAACCTCGTCGTAAGAGAACAGGTCTGCTTTTGCTTATTTGCCATGCAAATGAGCTGCGAGGTTACTAGGCATTTGCTTTCGCTACACAGATCATGATTCCTCTAGTAACTCGTATGTATATGGCTGTGCAGTCCAATTTGTGTCATAACTGTTATGCGATAGAGACAGGAGAAAACTGATGTTACTCCACGTTTTTATCCTGGTTTTATAGTGTAGAGTAGCACCGGGGCGCAACTGTGGCCCTACCGGCATGTAATCGTGGCGCAACCTTATATTTGTAAAATGAACACATTCAAATTTTAGGAAAATATCCTGAGAAATTAATGCATCCAAATATTAAGCATGTGTACTTAAGCCCCATTCTCACTGTGCCGATGTAGCCACGGTTCATCCCGATGCAGGACAGCCGGTATACCGTGATGCACCGGGACACATTTCATAAAAAACAAATTGCGTTCTCACCTTGCCGACGTTATCCCGGTATAGCCCCGGTTCTCGAGAAAGCAAGACGCCGGTTGATCACCGGTTCACCACGGAGCACTCACGGTGCAGCACGGTGCAGCCACGGTTCGTGCCGGTATACCCCGGTGTTACCCAGGTTGTTTACGGTGGTGTCCCGGTAACTGCCGGTTGCGCCACGATTACATGCCGGTAGGGCCACGGTTGCGTCCCGGTGCTACTCAAGACCGGAGGCTTCATCTAGATTTTTGCTGTGCAACTTTCCTGTCGATAGGCATAACGTAAGATCTTTGGCTAGGGCCTACTTTTGAACCACGACGGCTAAACGCTTCTCTGTTCATGCTTCTTAAAGCCGAATGAACATTGGGGGAACCGTAGAATTCTTGGGCTGAATTGGAACAGGGCAGAATTTGTATATCCGTAACGGAATGAATTGTAACAACACATGCTCACGATGCTCGTATATGTAAATTCGAAACGTTTCAAACATACTTTGTCGCTCGACATTCTATTTGATTTAGGATAATTAGAAGAAGAAAAAAATGTCAAATTAAGGGAAATGAAAATTGATCATAGAAATCATCTGGGCCCTAGCGTGAGAAGACCTGTCTTAGGGGTTTCCGACCATGCAAGACTCAAACCAACCTGCTCAGTTACAGAGATTAGCTAGAAAGCTGATTTTTTTGCGTGTAGCAAGTTTATCAATTATACTTTCAAGAGCGTGAATAACAAAGGCACTGATCAGACTGCGCGGATGTGTAGGCTGGTCTGCGCCTTTAATCTTCAAACGCAGCCACTTCAGGTTTTCTCTCGACAAGGCCCATGTATGATAACTGTCATTATAATAATTGCATTGTTTTTCAATGGTTTCACACCTTGGCTAGGTCGGTCTATTGATGACACGCGCAATAAGCGTTATTGAAAATCAGAGGTAAGCACAAAGAAAAATGAGCCGCAACGGCGGCAACGACGGCCTTTTAAAAATAAAATGAAGAAAACGTGTGAAAATCGTGACAGCATGAAAAAGTTGCTTTGACCAGCACTATGTTTCTCGCTCTACAGACTATAGCAAAGGATTGTGACCAAAAGGACTAAAATCTGGCCCAAACGCATCATAGAAAGCCTTAAAACGCACAAAGAGGCACTCAAAATAAAAAATAACAATCAAAAGTTAATTTCAGTGCGACACCTAAAATAATTATAGTGTGACACCTAAATTAATTTAAGTCCCACCTAAATTAATATAGGTGTCACCTATATAAAACACGAGTTATAAACACTTGGCAGCTAAGATGAAGCTTGAATTTACCTATATTTTGTAACGATGTTTTTGATTGGCTGTATGCAAATGAGCTGGCGTAGGTGATTCTACCTGAGGCGTACCAACAGGGTCAAAAGTATTATTTAAGGTGGGACCTAAATCAATTTAGGTGCGACCTAAAATAATATAGGTGGGACCTAAATTAATTTAGGTGGGACCTAAAATAATTTAGGTGTCACACTATAATTATTTTAGGTGTCACACTGAAATTAACTTTTGACCCAAACGGTACACCATATTAACTCCGCTTTTTCACTGTACTTTAATACAAGTTCAACGTTTAACATTCAAACGCCAGAGCTGTTATGCGGCGCATTAGGGTCTCTACGTATATATAAATTATAGCATTGCACAACGATGGTGAAATACCAGCAAACGTAAGATGGGAAAACCTGTCACTAAATATTGCGTCATCTCCCGTAATAGCCGTTGCATCATTTCCAGATGTTGTGCAATCGTTTTCATGGGGGCCGCCATCTTGAACAACAAAACAACACCCAGGGTTAAGGCGGTAGACTAAAAAAGCTCAATATATACTACCAGTGTCGTCTGCTGATAACCTTTGCAAACAATTAAGACCCAGATCAAATCCGACCGGCTTGATCTGGATCCAAACTACTTGACAATCTACTGATATTACCGGAAAAAAAAAATGGAAAAAAACAACAACAACAATATTGATTTTGAAAAAAATAGCAGACGACAAAACCATGGCAGATTACCTCGAAGGCAAAAAGAGTCGATGAATTGAAATGGAAGGTGCTACATGTACATGCAGGATTCATGCTTAAGCCTTATATTTGCCTGCTTTCAATACGGCACGGTCTATGACCCATGTAGACTTTTACAATTGCGTGTGTGCGTGCGTGTTTGTGTCAAAGTGATGACGAGTGAGGTTTGCGGAATAGATTTTCGTTGAATAAGCGGATATAGATATTACTGTAGGCTAGTATATCATCATAGCAAATGCAAATATACCACGTGTATCTATAGGGGCACTCATGGGTGTATTCATAAGGAAAAACAACTAAGTTATTCTTTTGTACAGGGGATTTGGGCTCCATTTACAAATAAGGGCGCCTCCCAAAAATAAGTTTTAGTTACGCGGTGTGCATTTAAATCCACATGCTAAGTGCCGTACTTCTAGGTTCAATTTAAAGCTGTTTAAAAAAAGAAAAACGGGGGTCACTTATAACCTGGAAACACATTAGGACACATCGGAACCTCGTAAATAGCCTATGTATTGTGATTGTTGATACCCATACAGATTATAATAACATTAAATCCAGGAAATGGGAGTTTCCCCATCTACGATGGCATATTAATGGTTTTCTGTAATTTAAAGATTTGCTGTTTATGGCTTTGAGTTGAAACACTAGACTGTGCCTCGCAAAGATGCACCTGTTGGAGGAGCGAATTAGCTATACAGTTAAATCGATTCATGAACAGGCACAATGTCATGTAGCCTTGAAAGAGTATGCACAGTAGGACCCGATCAGACGACATTTGGGTCTACACGATTTATCACTATTCATCGTTTAAACGATGCACACATAAAGATATTTGTAGTGAGAAATATCATGTTCGGTTAAACAATAGTAAAAGGCATGCATTCCAAACAGTACAGTGCCCGCTGAGATGTCGCATACTGAGCAGTAACTGTCCTTGCAATTGAAAGATTAAGCGTTTTTTGTATTTATAAATCTTAGGTTTGGTGATTTACTGGGAAATTGATGTTGGAAGATAGCAAGACAACTCAATAAGTGGCTACACGTGAAAAGGTACAATATGTGAACAACCAATGCCCCGACCAAATCCCTGGATTCCAGCAGCTTGACCAGGGCTCTGGCTGTCGCTGCTCGACATGCTAAAATTTATGATTGTACAGAACAGGTACAAATGATCTTTTCACGTGACACCATGAAACGATTTCAACTAAAGTACAGTTCAGTCAGGATATATTCCTTGTGTTGATAGGAAACATGTTAGGAGGCCCGTGGATATCCGTCTTCTAATGATCACAAATTACACATACACCACAGTTCTGCAACAAATAAGTTGAAGAAACACATGTTTAGCCTGTGATAGTTTGTGTTCGTATTCGTGGAAAGTCGCTGAAATGCTACAAAAATGATTATTATCTTGACCCCGTAAAGGGAGCTTCTTGTGAAAGGCATCTCGTTGTTAAACTGTAATATGTATCCGCATCTTGATTTATACTAATCAACTGCTTGGGTTCCAAATTGCCTGTTGCAAAACACACACGATTGTCAATTATTCAGTTTGATGAACACCAGAGAAAACCTTCTTTTTATGTGCTCTAAAAATGTAATATGATTTTATGTCTATGTTACCGCATTAGTACGCACTAAATGACCTTCAAATCTGTCAAAACGTTAAATCCGATGTGACCATGGCAAGAACTTCATTTAAAGTGTTTCGAGATTGCATTACTCGAAGTCCGCCTCTAAGAACAATGTAATATCCACTGGTCAGCTTAGGAATACTTCAGAATCAACTGCTCACAGTTAAAATGTCTGTACTACATGTAAGTACTATATTGTATTGACAGCATGGGCGAAAACGATTGTTTATGTTTTCTCTAGATCATGAAATGCGAAATTGCATGTGCTTTAAGAATGTAATGCTAGATGATGTATATGTTACCACATTAACGCATACTAACTGGCCTTGTACCATATGTCCAAACGTAAAATCCAATGTAACATCGACACTACGCACATGAAAATAACTTCAGGTAACATGCTTCGAGTTTGTATTACTTGAAGTCTGCTTTAAGAACATGTGCTTACTATCCAAGCAGAAATGCTCACAGTCCACATGTCTGTACTAAGTACTGCGCATTACATTGACAACATGAACGAAAATGGTTGTTAATGTTTTCCTCTAATCATGAGATGAACCACAACACACATGTTCATGACGTTTGTGCTGTACGACTTTAAGTGTTGCTGTCTATGTAAACTGAATGTCCTGTAATCCATCGTGACACTGTATCCGATATATGCACAAACACGAAGCGTTCTATCCAATGTTATAAGTTACATATCATAATGTAAACTTGTGTTCTGAATCTATACATTGAACCCTCAAGGTTGTTCTCTTTGGAGCTGCCAAAAGGAGACTCCCATGGTATTGTGATATGAGTGTTTATCGAGATCATTCAACCGACTTGAATCTGAAAAGAGAGCTCTCGCCACACGCGGATGGACCAGACTTCCACAATTCCGAAGCCCGGCCCTGGGGGATAAACATGTTTACCGTCCAGGGCCAGGCAAAGAGCCTTCCTGAAGCCATGGTCCATCAACGTGTTAAAATCAAATTTTGCCAGAAACCGCCGAATTCGTTGCAACGAACGAATGCTAAATGCACAAGCAATCGCTGCTTTCCTTGATAATAACTCCGAAATGCGTTGCATGAAATTTAGAATTTGTAAACACAACAGAAATATTAAGCTTCCTGTCCCAACACAGCAACTGACTGCTCTGAGAACAAAGGAGCGAAGCAGCCTCGCCCTTACCCGCTATCTGATAGCTACATGTACCTCAGTTAACCAATAGAAATAGCGCTTCTCTGTGTTTGCCTAAACCTGTTGAAATGGAGTTCTAGCATACGATATAATGCCTAGAGATGGTTTTATTGTTTGCTGCTTTCGAAGCAGCAAACTTTCAGATTGACTTTTTCGGAAATCCGGTCATGCGCACTGCGGAGTAGCTGTCTGACGCAACCATGTAATTGTTACTTATAGTCGGCTATAACGCAATACCGGCGCCTGTGAAATGAGATGCTTTGATTTGGGACGATATTGTAGGATCCGCCTAAATAGAAAATCATTATAAAGTTCAGCTTGGAACGGCCAGATGCAAGTCATTATAGAAAAAAAAAATAAAAAGAAAACGACTTACCTTTAAATGGTTTACGCATGCGCGGATCCAGAAAGTTTTGTCAGAGGGGGTCCAACTTTGACTTTTTATTTTTGTTTTCTTTTTTTTTTTTGATCAGGGGAGAGAGGATTCAAATACCACTATTAGCGGGCCATTCAAATGGCGTTTCGCTGGCGGGCCGATGGAGGCCCAACACTAAATGCTGGCTTGTAAGCTTTGTGGTTTTGACAGGGCATCCGGACTAATATTGCTAAGAAACCCTATATATTTTTGTGATTGGGTCAGGACCCCCTGTCTTCCCCTCTGGATCCGCACATGTTTATGTATTTATCCATTTGCATTAATCCATTTATCCGCAATTGCGTTTGAAAAGTAAAATCAAAGTCCATCCGTGGAGCAAGCACACTCGTTAAAAATAGCTATGAGACAAAAGTGAACCACAATGAATGAAATGATGCAACACTACTGACTAACCCTTTACCTGCGAGTAGCTTTAACTCTTTGCATGCTGAGCCATGATGGCATCATTCAGAGAACCCTCGAAAACGCAGGTCACAGAAAGAGACAAATCAATATATATGTACAAGATCGGCGCATTTTTTCTGCTTCCCACAACTTACGTTTCAGCGCATGCTTATTTCATATAAAATCCCTGTACGTATGTACAATGTAGAACCAGATAAAATATCCAGAATCATGTACCTAATCATGTTTTGAAGTGTGCAATGGAAATGAGCCATTGCATGAGAAAACCTGTCTTTCGGGATTGGCTTCACTGAAGGGGCAAGTGGATCTATCATACGCATGCGCGGATCCAGAGGTCCGGACCCCCCCTGGAAATTCACAAGTTCTATATTAGCATTTGCCCACCCCCCCCCCCCCCTGGAAAAATTTGGACCCCCTCCCCTGTAAAATGTTGGACCCCCTTTGGAACCTTAAAAAATATAGTTTTCTTTAAAATAAACCATTGATAACCCTCTTTAAAACTGTAAAAAAGCTGATGCCTAAAAAACGTTATCAGAGTTTTTTCGGACCCCCTCCCCCCTGGCGAAAATTCCTGGATCCGCGCATGATACTACCATAAAGCCAACAGTGTTGGATGCACATGCTCATCTTTGCCTACTAGCGTCCGAGGCAGAAAAAGTAAATCTCGGTTTTTGTGACGGTGTAGCCGAACAATTTTATATCGCGATCGCAATGAGCGAAAGTGGTGAGTTTTCATGCAAAGCCATGAAAGGGAGACAGCTCATGGGCGAATTCCGGAGGGGGGGGGCAGGGAGTCCGGACCCCCCCCCCCCCCCCCCCTGAAAAATCACCATAAATAGGGTTTCTAAGCATACTAATCCGGTTCCCCTTAAAATCACAAAGCTACCAAGTCAGCATTCCATGTTGGCCAGTGACCTAATATATGTCACTAATGCTGGGTTATCAATCAGCGAAACGCCATTTAAATGGTGTTTCGCTGGCGGGCCAATGATGGTCCGCTTATAGTGGTGTTTGGATCCTCTCTTCCATCATCAACTAAAAAAACGTTGTCAAAGTTGGACCCCCCTACCCCGGACAAAACTTTCTGGCTGTGTAATCATGTTTTATGTGCGAAGTCCGCTTTCATGCCAAGGCCACCACGTGCTAACAACAACAGCACGTGATCTGAAAGCGGTGGCTTTGATGTTGATCTTAGACATCATGCAGTCCTTGAGACTTTGTCTGCGGCTGACAATATCAGCTGACAGTTTTGGCCCAGATTTGGCCCGACAAAATGTTTAATGTTTTTATTGATAAGACTGTGCTGTGCATAGGTCGATCTGCGACTTCGTTGGTCTCATACAACAAAGTCGGGGTACATACATCTACAGACGTGTGGTAAGGAAAGCAAATTCTGATATGTCTCTTTCATCTCAAGGTCTTCCAATTTTCATGGAAGGAAAATCCATCCATAAGGGGATATATCTTTCAAAAGCTCTTACTTGCATGAAAATTTTCCTGAATAAACAGGAATTGTTTTTTTTGTCAAGGAGACGGATACTTTTGGCCACATTGTTGTACAAACAACTTATACATCTCACATAGATCACTTTACGCCCCAACACACAGCTTTTGAGCAATCCACAGCATGCTTACTAGTCTTTTTCGAGTTACTTCCTGGTTTGATACTGTTAACAATGCTGTGACACGCTGGATGAACTTAAGAGAAAACCATTTGCATGATCATGACCTACAATTATTCGACTACAATATTTAGAAGTATTTTCGCCCAAAATGTACAAATTACTGGTAGAAAAATACAAATTTTCAATTTTTGCTTATGAATTTTTCAAGGTCAAATTGAAAAATTGTAAATAATACCAGAAATACATAATATTTGGGTCAAAATACTTCTAAATATTGTAGTCGAATAATTGTAGATAATGTTCATGCAAATGGTTTTCTCTTAAGTTCATCCAGCGTGTCACAGCATTGTTAACGGTATCAAACCAGGAAGTAACTCTAAAAAGACTGATAAGCATGCTGCGGATTGCTCAAAAGCTGTGTGTTGGGGCGTAAAGTGATCTATGTGAGATGCATAAGTTGTTTATACAACAATGTGGCCAAAAGTATCCGTCTCCTTTACAAAAAAGCAATTCTTGTTTATACAGGAAAATTTTCATGCAAGTAAGAGCTTTTGAAAGATATATCCCCTTAATGAAATTGTTAAGTTGGAAGAAAGACAAACTGTGAACTATGGAAAGTCGGATCGATCATCTCACGGTATTTCCTGTTTTCAAATTCACAGCCACCTAGTGGGTCTATTACCCTAAATTAAGGAATATACAGGTCTTCATCTACATTCCTTCCATGTGTATGTGGGCAGTTAGCAGAATAAAGCGCTGACGATTTTCCGCGGATGCGCAGGCTCGTCTAATCCTTCGCTGCTCGCATATGCGCTCATGAACGGGCTTATTTCATGAAAATACCAATGTAAATATTAAATTCATCATGACCTAGATTCATGCCACAATCAAATTATTTCTTGGTATGTGCGTCTGTGCGTAC
The DNA here is from genome assembly GCA_964019695.1 of Loripinus fragilis. Lineage (NCBI taxonomy): Eukaryota > Metazoa > Mollusca > Bivalvia > Lucinida > Lucinidae > Loripinus > Loripinus fragilis. Next base: position 117,587 of record CAXHUL010000199.1, read on the forward strand.
ACTATCTCGGTAAACACTCTCAGGACCTTCTGAATGCAGTCTCGTGAGTACAGCAAGACACGCCTCGATCGGCTCAACAGTTTGTTAAAATGTTCCATTTTTAGCAATTTGGTATTTCTTAGCCGTTATTACATGAATTATACCACCCTTGCCAACTTTAGGACGAAGTATCTCATGATGTGCAAGGTCTACACTGATTTAGGTGGTATAAAATAGTTATACCATGTTTGTCCACCTGTACGTAAGATAATCCACTCGCTAAAGCTCGTGGATTATCTCCACGTACAGGCGTACAATCCATGGTATAACTATAACTTAAGTTATTTACGTATAGGAAACCACCGAACTCGTATGAAATTGGTATTTAAATATTTTATACACAACGTACGTAGATGTCTAGAATTTTATTTAGTCTGAGTCTTCGTCTACTTCAAACTTTATGATAGTGAACAGCGAGACCCTTACGAGATTGCGCAAACGCACATGCTCTCCTGAGCCTTCTCTGATCACGTATGTCGTAAGTACCAGCAGGCTATTTACGAAATACCCTGGTACCAGTTCAGATGGGACACCGCGCAAGTTGATTTCATGTTCGGGTTCGATCGGAAACAAAATAAAACAGTCAGTTTTCCTAAGCTTGCACGGCAGTGCATTTGATTGTTGTAATGACCGTACAGAATATCTCCGACGCATCGGCGACATAGACGTGTAAATCTGCATCCGCTCGACGTACTTTCAGAAACAAATCTTAATGTTATTTAAAACATGCGACGTCAATGCTGGATTCACGATAGCGACGTAAGCTGTTAGATTGGCAGGCGGAAAGTTAGCAAGCATTAAAGTATTGTAGACAGCTACGCTGATTAAAAAAAAGCACAAATGAAGGAAAAAAAACGATGTGTACGAACTATTAAAAATTACATATTAGAATAAATTTTCCTTTTTAAAGGAGGGCTTGCCTAGTCTAAAAACAGCATGTGCACCATGTATGTTGGGAACACATCCAAATTTGGTTATTTTTTTACACTGCACTAAAACCATGTCATAGACGAACGGAACATCAGCAATAGTTATTGAGTCGGTCGGTAAGATACCCTGGCAAAAAAAAGACACAAACATTTATCTAAAGCGACACCTAGCGCCATACACTGAAGGAATTTAAAAACGCAAAAAAAAATGAAATTAAATTTACTTATTTTTCATGTATCATTTTTTTGAATTTTTGCAACAATGGACATCAACATATCAGCAAAACATGTTTTTAATTTCATGCCAAAAATAATAAATAATGTTAGGACAAGAGTCTATCGAATAGCAATACCCTTAGATTCTAAAGTTGCAATTTGAAATTTGTCTAGAAATCAGAAGTAATTTAAAGTAATTGTATTAAAATATTTTTTATTAAAATCCAGATACAAATTACCCTCGAAGCCCTATTATTTGTTTGGAACTGACGATAGCCAGCCAGAATGCATATTGTTGATGCAAATATCGTTGATACATTCAAAGTAGGGTGCCGTCTTAACGTCATGTCGCCATTTAACTTTCCCTGTAGCCTGATACGGATCACTTGGGCGCTGTATAGTTGACAGCCTTTCCTAAAGGCCTAGAACTTTTCAAATAGTCATTTCATTTTTTCCATATAAACATATTCCTACTTTATTGCTAGTCTATAGGCTGGTGCTAAGTTTTGATAATCATACAACTCCACTGAACACAATTACGTAAACTTTATAGGCTTGCCATGAACATAAACATTTGGAAAAGAAAAGAAAAATAATTATTACAATATTTTACGTGTATTAATCACCACTTTTATTATCAGACTTGTAGCTATTCTATATAGTTGACTGATGGCAATTATAATGACCCACTTCGAATCGGAACTTTAGTTTTTACTTAGTAACTAAAGTTTGATTCGCTACAGTAAAGTGACGTCACGAACCTACTAAAGATCAATGGTGGGTCAGAGCACCGTTACTCTAGAAGCTTGTCTGGTTCCCTCCTCTAGACCTATCTAGCATAATGGGTTCAAGATCTGTTTATAGCCTGAAAATGTTTCATTTTACAAAATAAATCCTTGATGTGTTCTATTTGCGGTCCCTCTTATTCATTATTGTTAATTAGAGCAGGCTGTGCAGTTTATTGGGCAGTTTATGCACACTCTTTTTGTCTACGATGAAGAATTGAGGTGGGACTTACAGGGCTATTCACTTTGTTTATTTGACAAGTAATTAAAAGGTAGCCGTTTGGGTGTAAAAGTGCGCACGCATATACATGTATTATGTAAGAACTTTAGTAGGAACTTTGGAAGTGGGCCAATATCATTCTAATTGCGTCAGATCGTTCATGTTCGGACAATCGTGGCATGATTAATTAAGTTATAAACGTTTTAAACATCTTTGTGTACAAGCTACATGCCAAAGAGACCCAGAAGTGTATGCGACATACCATGATCCCATAATATATCCTCACATTCCTACCTCAAATTATATACAGATATGCTCTGGGCTTGACCTTGCTGGAACTGAAACGGTGAAACCAGAGGTCAAGATTACAGTGACCTGGAAACCGTTGGTGACTGGCCAGGGCCCAATATGTATCTACATACCAAATATGGATCTGCTACCATAAATAATATAGGCGATCTGCTGTGGGTGCAATTTTTCACAACCTGACTCCTGAGATCAAGGTCACAGTGGCTGAAAACAGTGAGCGACATTCCATGACCCAAACATATATCCACAAATTGAATTTGGGGTTAATATGTCATATAACATGAGACATGCTCTAAACACTATGTTTTGCTTGCTGTCAGTGAGTTTTCTTGTCGGTGAATTGTTTTCTTCCCATACACACTACCGTTATGCTAACAGTATGTTATATAAATAGACAACCAGGTATAATGCCTTCAATGTTTACCGTCGTGAGTTGGCTCCTGGTACCGTTAGGTTTACAGGTGACAGGGCCCAGGGCGACGACAGTAAACATTGGGCTTACAGTAGAGGGTATCACTTTTCCGAAATAAATGATCACTGTACGTACTAATACATGACATTCTTGAATAATATATGATGTACGAACTATTCGATTGTACGAACTTATACAAGATTTACCGTATAGTAAATTATAATTCAACGAAGGACTGTTTGTAGCTGTTGGTATTAGTATTGTGGTACTTAAATCCTTTTACAATTCATAGATGAGAATTATAACTAGATGTGAAACTAGTCTATCACAAGCTATTTAATTTTTTAATGTAGACTGGCCCCAGTCCTGAAACATTGATATCTCAGAGAAAATCCTCATACTGATACATATAATTTCGATGTTTAGTCATGGACCCATTATTAGGAACATTTCTGTGCTATTATTTCAATTTCATTGGAATTATTTTGAATTTTCATATTTCTGAACTCAATCACTTCTTAGGATGCACATTCATGACCCCGTTAAGGGCTGGTTTGTGCAGTCTAGCTAGTCATCACTTTTGTTTATTCATATAAATGTTTTAATCTGTTCTCTTCGTAGTCAAATATTTTCAATCATATCCGACTGTCTCATGCATTGAATCAGTACCAAGCAGAGGAGATTAATAAAGCACACACCACAGTAGGATTATCTCTCCTTTTTAAAGGAAAATTTATTCGAGTTATTATGGCGCTCACGCGCACTCTTTATAATACACCTTAGCAACCCAATTCACGAGGACTTTCCTTTGGAAAATTAGTGATGCTTGAACCCCAACCCAATGATCTCAAGTTGATCATTCTAACAATGAGCCACTGTACTCCTCTTATCTAATATTGAATGACAACCAAAGTACTACACAGATGCCTACTCTGATCTGAGCGGTGAAGTTTCAATGTGATAGATTACTGCATGTGTGTTTTACAGATTTTTGTATCTTGTGATAAGGATTCCTAGACTGGTATCAGACCAGTAAATAGAGTAGTAGTAAAATATAAAACATCTACCTAACCAAACACTACCTCTGTGTGCCAGTTTACACCGAAAGTGTATTTTGGTCTATGGGAGTTACAGAGCTTTCAGTTAGCATGGCCTAAAGTCCCCCCACCCCACGCAGGGGTCATAATATCTCCAATCAGATAAGAATACATGCTTAATTAGTGCATCTAAAGGTAAATTTGACCTCAGAAGATTCAAAGATTGGTTGGACGAGTTTATTTAGTAGCATGTGAATAGTTACTCAGATGGTAGTGGTTATTTGAATTGAATGATTACTTAATGTGTTTTTGATGTTGAACAGAAACATGATACTTCACCCATCTCTCAATTTTATGTTACTTCATGTACTCATCTCACTTTTGACTCGTCTGAGGTTAAAAATTATAAAAACTTGATTATTGCACCTTGGAAGGTTTCCTAGGGATTATAGGGCAGTAGTTCATGAGGAAAACTGGGCAAACTGTCCTTTTAAAAGGAAACTTTATTATTACTCTGATTTACTGTTATGGAACATATGATATTTTATACGTAAAACAGAAGCCTTCACTATGATACGTCTGAGATGTGATGTACTAGCAATGGTGCGAACCAGGGTTGCGTATAAATTCCAATTAAATTAAATTGTTAATTGGTAGATCGTTAGAATTGGGATTGAAGGGTTGCTCACCGAAGTCACCGTGAAGTGGTCCAGTATTCAGTAATAGGGATATTATAGAGAGTTATATGCAAAGTTCAGATGCGCAGCTTCGGAATTTTAAGCCCTTAATGGCCCAACCTACCCTAATAGGCTGGACACACAGGCGGTTTGATTTTGGTGTTAAAGAGTTCGTAATTGATATAAATTTGGAATGTGCAGCCTGCAAATAAGTTATATCTGACAAATTTCTATCAATGCGTTCAGAATTACCCCCAACACCCCATCCCCCACACCTTTAATATATATGATTTTCTTCAATTCTACAGTTGCAACGTCTTTGAATTAACTAACACATTAAAATTATCAATAACATGACAAAGTAAGTAAGGCTGCAAAGATCAGGAATCGATACAATCAAGTACCACACCTGACCCAGGATACCAAAGGGAAAGTGACAAACCCACAGCAGACACCACAAACGAGAGCCAAGAGGTAAGCCCTTTCCCAGCAGGTGACCACAAAGCACATATAAACAGACGCGCACATAGACATAGCAAACACAAGACAGAACAAAAACATAAAAGATCCACAAAAGAAGTACCGCCTTGGAACGGTCAGTAAAATATTTTACTGGAGGGCTTAAACCGGTTTAACGGCGCCAACCTCACCCTTAATTCAGATGTGGATCAACAATATGAGTGTGCGCCCACCGAAGACTTTGATCAGCCTGAGTATCCATCCAGTCTGACCAGAGTCTTTGTTGTGCGCTCAGTGAGTAACTAAGGACCCAACTTTTCTTCATGCGAAGACTAGGCTGATCTCGTAACGGACGGCGACATTGTTGGTTTTCTCATGTCATGGCTCATTTTTGATCTGTTTTTGTGATTTTTTTTTTAAATCAGAGCTGCGGCGTTTCGCATGCTGTACATATAAAAAACAATTCAGCATTATTATACCGGCCCAGGGGTTTGGAGAAACGGGGGGAAATTAACGAAACAAGGAAACAAATGCTAAATTTATTTCTAGGGGGACAGAGGAATAAAGACGAATATGGGGAACAGTAGATATAAGAAATTATGGAGGGCTGTGGGGGTAAAGAGCAATCATTTATTTAAGGGGAACAACCGCACTATAGTGTTTCCAGAACTTAAGTGACCCCCGTTTTTTGCTAATTATTCTTTAATGGTGATTTTAATTGAAAAATAAATTAGAGAAATGAATTGAGATATAGACCGCGTAATTAAATTAATTTTTTCCACATAAATGTGAGTTTTTGTATAGGCTGGGATTAGATGGAATTTTGGTGTGTTTTTGCCGCTCCTCTTTGAATTAGTCCCCAAGTGAACCTAACGATATAAATAAAACATGGCTTATACGGGTCAGTGGAGGTAATTCGCCAGTCCTACAGATAAGAGTGCGTAACAGAAAGTTATTTTTCCTATTTCTCAACCAAAATATATTTGCAAAAAATATTTGGTGTGTACTCAAAACAACCGTCTCGAAGATACGGTTCTTTTGAGCTCCTAAAACACGTGTTTGAACTGATGAAGACAGTCGCAACTTCACGCTAAAATTGCTTAACTGGGCCAATCTTCGTGCATCATAGCAATGCAAATATACCACGTGTATCTATTGGGGTACACATGGGTATATTCACAAGGAAAAACAACTAAGTTATTCTTTTGTACAGGGGATCAGGGCTTCATTTACAAATTAGGGCGTCTCCCAAAAATAAGTTTTAGTTACGCGGTGTACATTTAAATCCACATGCTAAGTGCCGTTCTTCTAAGTTCAATTTATAGGTGTTTAAAAAAAGAAAAACGAGGGTCACTTAAACTCTGGAAACACATTAGTACCATAATATTCTTAATCAGTTTGCAAAGTAAGCCGACCCGTTCCGTTGACAAAGTGATTGTCTGCAGGCCCAGAGATCACAACTCCAAATCTATGGTCATATGATCCCCCGTCGCAAAGCTAAGAGGGATTATAGGAATGTCCTTTGCCTGTCCGTCAGTCCGTTCGTCCGTCTGTCCGAACGTAACACTTTCTTTTCCGCTCCATACCGCTTGAAAAAAGTTTTCATTAATATTCAACTCAGCGAGACGGTGAACTGAAGCAGTGACAGCTTCGCAGACTCAATGCGAAGGTCACAGTTAATTGGATTTAGCCTTGAATATTATGTCCGCTCAATATCACTTGAACACTTTGAAAGATTTGCATTAAACTTTGGTCAAATGTTCATCTCTAGGAGATGGTGTGCAGAACCTATGGCTCAGTTACAAAGACTCAATGTCAAGGCCACAAATGAAGGCCATGTGATTAAGCCTTGAATTTCCTGTCCACTCCATATCTCCTTTACCCAAAAGCTTTTCTTTACACTTTGGTCAGATATTGATCATCGTCCCGACATAACTGAAAACTTGTTGACTGGGACGTAAATAATCAATTCTAGTAACATGACTTGCGAATAGAAGAGATAGGTTTCAGAACACTAAGGATGCCATGAAAAAAAGTAAGTGGGTATAATCAGGAAATACCACAATCACAAACTGCAGACAAACCCATGGCACCGCGAGGAAGAGCCACACAACAATCACGAGACACCAGGAAGACAAAATAAGCAAAGCAACCAGCTCTCTCTTCTCCATCAAGATAATTGCAAAACTAGAATGGACATAATGTAACGTGCAACAAAACATGGAATAATTACAGACTCCCACAATGGGAGTAACAATAAACAAGTCAACAACAACAGAAGCACCACCTTAGAACGAACAGCAGCCTAAGCCACCGGGGGGCTTAAATGCA